>RBNI01000455.1:0-31070 GCA_003990745.1 Jimgerdemannia flammicorona | reverse complement strand
AAAAAAAAAATGGCAGACTCTCTGAAAAATAGCAGATGGTATGGATTCTTCCTGAATTAGTGGACTTCTCTGAGCAATAACTGAGATTCTCTTCTCTTGGTAAAGTTATGTCAAGACTGGCTTCATTTATACAGAGTTATATTGATAGACTGGCTCTACTGCAAAGTTGCATCAGAAGACTGACTTTGTAATAAGAGGTGGACTTCTTTGAATTCCTCAGGCTTATCTAGTAAGTGAACTAAAAATATAGTGACTTTTTCTTAAGTGACAGATTCTTCAAAAGGTAGCAAAGTTCTTCACTCAAACTTGGATAGCAAATCCTTATGAACTCATTCTTTATATCAGAAAGTAGACTAGAGTGGGAAAAGAGAATCAATACTCATAATCTTTAGTGGCTTTGCTTTATAATTTAACTTTTTAGACTTATTCTTTATATCAGAAAGTGAACTGAAGTTAAAAAGGAAGCTTTCTGCTTTTTTTTTAACTTTTTGAACTAAGATTTATTCACTCTTGTCTCTGGGGTATTTTATATAAGTTGGTTGCTACTTGATTACTATGTGGCTAAGTATAGAATGCTATTTATGATAGGTGTACAGATTCTATATAGTGTACAGAGTCTATATAGTATATAGAGTCTGTATACTATATAGAGTCTGTATGGTAAACATACTCTTTCTGATATTTCTGGTGAATTATACAAGTTATTATGACAGAGTACATAGTTCTAGATATCTTTAGATACTTTTGACTATCTTTTAGTATATCTATGACTATTAGATATACTCACTATGTTATATAGCTATTTTATATAATATTAGTAGTATAATTTCTGCTACTTATCATGGTAGCAATAGACTAATTTAGTCTCATGCTATTTTTAGCATCTTTAGTCTGTTTTTGAGGAATATTCATAGTGATGTCAGTGTGAGTATTAGTGCTTAGAATGAATCAAATCAAATTGAGAGCTAATTTGATTTAAACTAATTCAAATTAAAGTCTAATTTAATTTGAAGTTCAAATTTAATTCAGAATTCAATTCAAATCAAATCAAGTCACAATTCAAATTAAATTTGAAATTTGAATTTGAAACTAAATATAATAATTCCAAATACATATAATATAACTCACAATATATATATACATATATACTTCTAAAGTAATTATATCAGATATACCTTTTATACTCTCTATAGAGGATACTATGATAACAGCCTCAGTGTCAGATATAGCTTCAACAAGTCTAGCTTCAACAAGTCTAGCTTCAATAAGTATAATTCTATCTGAGAAAGGAAAAGAAAAAGTACAAAAGTGATCTGATATTTGGAAGAAATTCACAAAAGAGCAAAAGGAAAATAGAGATATTTAAATTAAATATAACTACTGTAAAATATCATATAAAGCTATTGGTGGCTCAATAATAAATTTGTGGACACATTTCAACAAATTTCATAAGAGTTGTCAAATAGAAGTAATAGAGTTATTTTTTTCAAAAGTATGGTTTTTATATAACTTGTCTACTTTTTTTTCTTTTCTTTTCTTATAATTCTTATTATTAATTCATTACTATTTAATAATTCTCTAAATAGTATTACATAGTGGTTGCTGAGTCCTTCAAATATATCCAATTCTCTTCAAGGTGTATCTCTTAGACTAACTATAAGTTTATTATAAGTAAGTTCTATTAGAGTACCTTCCCAAGGTCTTATAGTCCTCAAACTTCTTATCTTTAAACTGTCTTATTATCTCTTAGATTGCTTGCATGAAATTGAGTATAAGTGAACTTGACTAACTTTATTTCAAAGAAAATAAGAGGGGTACTTATACAAAATATAATTCAATGGTTGCTAAGTTATAAAGCTAAATATAAATTCCAATAATCAAATAAAATACTGAAATATAGAAAACTACAGTTGTGAGTACAAATTCAAATATCTGTACAAATGGTTGCACAAGTTTAGGATGCTGGTAGATTTCAGTGGTACAGGAAAAGGATGCCAGAAGAATTTCTGAGTTATGTAAGATCAGAATGTCAGAAGAATTGCAGTTATATAGGAAAAGGATACTGGTAGAATTCAGTATTACCAAGAACTTAGAGCAGAATGTTCAGGACCATAGAGGCTTCATCTTCATCACTACCATCAAGGCTAGAGGTCAGGGACAGGATGTCTTTGATGGAAATGAGGTCGACAAATGTTTCATCCATCTTGTTGTATATGTCATACATTTCGCGTGCTTCATGCATGTTGCCAATTAGCAAGATGACATCATCTTATTCAGCAGTGGTGGGGGCTCTCTAATCTATAACATTCTCTTCTACAAAATAAGGAACAAATATGGAGTCTTGAAGAGATCTAACCTGGATACTGGGGCCTTGGAATACTGAGATCAATCCTTATAGGAATTGATCTGGATTGTCCTGGAGGATAGAATTCCAGAACTCTTCTACTTCATCACTATTGAGAGTAATAGTGGACTGGACTTCTGTGGCCACTATGGCCTCCAGTGTATTAGTATGACAGGCTGACAGTTCCTTAGAGTCTGAGATTCTAGTATACTCCAAGTTGGAGATTGACCATGGTATATACCTGAAGACCTGATGAATCTTCTTGGCTATCCTTCTTTTGTATATATCTATGGGAGTGGCATCTTGTATTTCTTGAAGACTGGTCTGAGGGAATTCTTGGTAGAGGAGATTTTCTATTTTACACTCCTGCCATATCCAGAGGTATTCAGTGGCAATGGTGATCCTTGTTTCCATTTCACAGTGATCAAGGATATAATGATAGAGATCACCAATACCCAGGTTGAGGCTAGGAGTCCTTCTTATACAGGTCTTCATAGCTCTTCTGATGTCTTGGAACATTCTTTTCTAGACTGAGGGACCTTGGTAGTTCCTGGACCTTGAGGTTTGGCAAGCAGTAGGTATTTTATTTGTGATAAGTCTTTTGAACTATTTCTGTGAGCCTTGTTTGAGTTACTGCTACTATAGTTTCTTAATTCTTCTTTTATATTCCTTGAGATATCTGTCTTATGGTCATGATGACTCATGGTTGCTCATCATTGCTCATCTTGTAGCCCAGGTGAGTTATGCCATATGATCTTCTTATACTCCGATCTGGTGGTTTGTAAGAAAAGGCTATCTTCTGTAATGATATTACTATTCTGAGGTCACTGTTATAATAACTAAGATTCTCTGTAAGTTATTTCAAGACAAACTTTTTTACTAAATTATCTATAATAGTTAGCCTTTTACAGTTATTGAGAATTTAGAGCTAAAAGATCTTTTTTGTCTTCTGAAACCAAATATTACTATTTCTTCTACTAGAACTATATAAAATGGCCTTTTAATTAAAATATAATATCATAAAAATTATACTATAGATAAGATTTAATATTTTAATATTAAATATAAATTCAAATATTTCAAAGTTAAATAGCTTTAAATTAATCTTATTTTGATTTATTTATTTGAAAATAGAATATATTCGGTCAAATATCCTTCACTATTGATATATAGATATAATCTAATATATATAAATTTCTTGAAATTAATATACACTGGATTTGTCAAAATTGATAACTCAACTATATATTGATTAATTTTGTCAAGCTATCAGAATTACATTTAGATGAAAATCTTACTGATACCTTTGTAAACTATATTTAAGATTTTGGTATATAGATAAAAGTATATAAAGAATTCTTTCAAAAAGATCTCATTTTCAAAAGGTCAGTTTTTTAAAAAAACTTAAGTATTCCAAAAAGGTCAGATTTTTGAAAAAGATCAGGTTTTCAAAAAATATTGGGTTTTTAAAAAAGATTGGATTTTCAAAAAAGATTAGAGTTTTGAAAATAGTCAGGTTTTTAAAAAAGGTCAGGTTTTCAAGATTGGGTTTTCAAAAAAGGTCAGATTTTCAAAATAAAAATTATCTTATATTTGAATTATTGATTTTTCACTTTAGATATTAGCTATATATAATAACAGATACTATATCTAATAACAAATGCCCATTTCTCTGCTACTATACTAGTGTAACGTAGCGGACGCTTACTCTTGAAAGTACGTCAGATTTCTGTATCTTGAAAACTTGACTGTTCTGACTCTCGCAGAGTCTCTTGAAGTTGCAGGGGAGGGTGGGTGAGTTCGAAGTGTATCTGCCCGCAGGCTTACTAGTTCCTTTGCTATCTCTTTGCTTTGAACTATTTCGATCTGAGGTTTATTCACTCGAAGATACTGGGTTATTTATACAAGTTTGCTAGCTATGAGAGGGTGGCTAAGTAATAAATGAGTCATTTGGACTTTGTTGAAACATTTGGACAATGTCTAAAGGCTATACTAAATCAGGGTATTCGATTTGGATAATGTCTAAGAAATTAGACAATGTCGAAATCGAGGACTGCTAACTTATAATGCTATACTACTTTGGGAATGGGTGCAATCAAGTGTCTATTCCTTATTTCCTTCTTCCAAATCTGGCTGTACTGTCACAACTTCCTCCTGAATAGATGGTCTCGTCCCTGAGGCATCTATTCAAACTCCCAGGCTTCAACGGTCTGTATGGTCTTATACTGTGCGATTTGCTGCATGACTGTTTTCCAATGATGTCTTCTCACTTTCTTGAAGTCAGTGGGAGTTACTCCTCTCAGGTGGTCTATCACTGCTTCATCTTCTCGAAATAACTTGTGGATCCTTTTGGCAATAGTAATCTGTGAGTGGGAGAGTTGACACTCGGCGATCCAGTCCTCCTTGATCTTTACTGGATCCTGATTGAGCACCTGTCCAAGCTTGAAATACTCTTGGAATTCTGCACGATACTGATAGGCTCTAAAGTGCAAGATCTGAGAGAGATGAGTCTGCACAATACTCTGAATATCCTCATAGTATAGCTCTATGGTCAGAGGCTCGGTGGTGTGCCATTGTCTTTCGATGGCTCTTTGGGCAGCACTAGTGATCTTGAGTGCCATCGCAGTACTTTTGTTACTGGCCATGATATTTCTTGAATTGGTTTCGGTGAATAGTGGTGGGGATTATTGTGCCTGAGGGTTTTCGTAGCCAAAAGGTGGTCCCTTTTATATCTTGCACAAGGTAAGGTCCTTCCCACTTGGGCTCCAGTTTTCGTGACCATGAGGCTTCTACCATGTTCCGATACACCAGGACCTTGTCTCCTATCTTGATAATCTCCAAGGGCTTGTGGATTTTTTCTGCATTCCTCCGTTGTAGTGTCTGCACCTTGGTTATGTAATCCTCAGCCTTCTTCCTGATTTGGTGTAGTCTCCGTATCTCTATGTCCACATGTTTCCATACAGCATCTCCATTAGATGATAGGGTTCCTTGAGAACATTCTTCTCCGAACAGCATTTCTCGAGGGGTAAAGTGGGTGCTTTGTGATCGGATATCCCGGAGAGCAGATAATGCTATTGGCAGATAGTGATCCCAGTTCTCATAGTTATCACAGATCTTGGCGATAACATTCTTGAGGGTCTTGTTGGTCCTTTCTACTTGTCCATTTCCTTGAGGGTGATAGGCTGTGGTCTGAATGTGCTGAATCTTGTACTTCTTGTAGAGAACTTCAAAGAACTGGTTCACGAATTCAGTTCCTCTATCGGTAGTTACTTGTGTTGGGGTCTTGAACCGGCAGATGATTTCCTTGTAGAAGAAATCAGTGATTGACTGTGCATTGGCTTCCTTGAGAGGTCCTGCTTCTATCCACTTTGTAAAAAGGTCTACGATGACAATGATGTATCGGTTACCAGTCAGGGTCAAGGGTAGAGGGCCGATTACATCCATTGCAATGTGGGCAAATGGTACTGGTTCTATGTGTGCTGATCCTGGGGCTTGATTTCGTTGGTCTTGTTTCTGTTTCTGGCATTTGTCGCATGTTTTGACGAATTGTCTGATATCTTCTTCCATTCCTGGCCACCATATTGTTCTTCTTGCCTTGTCATGTGTGTTCGTTCCTCCTAGGTGGCCAAGTTCATGTACTGATTTCATCGCTTGCTCCTTCTTGTGTTCTGGTATGACTAGTAGTTTTCCTTTCTTCAGTGTTTCTCCATCGGTTTTGAATTGTTTCCATGTCCTGTTGATAATTGTTTGTGTCCATTCTTCCAGATGTTGGGGCATCTTTCGCTGTCCCAGGTATGTGATGATTCCGTAGTAGAGCTCCTTATTCATGATTGATTTGTTGGTTGGAGGTAGTTCGAGGTGTCCGTGAGAGAGCATCTGCATTGGAATTTGTTCTTCCAGGGCGGTGCACGATGGTTATGTCATAGGCTTGTAACTTCATTATCCATCTGGCATAGATTCCCTTGGGTTGTCCGGTTGTCAGTAGCCAGGTGAGAGCTGAGTGGTCCGTCTGGATGGTGAAGTGTCTTCCGGCCAGATAGTAGTGGAACTTTTCCACAGCCCAGATGACTGCAAGGCATTCCAACTTGTAGGACTCGTATTCTTTTTCAGCTTCTCGGGTTCCGCGGCTAAGATATGCAATGACATACTCTTTTTGGTCTTCTTTTTGAGCTAGGACTGCTCCTAGTCCCTGTGCACTTGCATCCGTCTGAAGGATAAATTCTTGGGTCCAATTGGGTCATCTGAGGATGGGTGCCTGGGTTAGTCTGACCTTGAGTTCGTCAAATGCTTTTTGTTGTCTGCCAGTCCATTGGAACTTGGTATCCTTCTTGTTGAGTTCGTAGATTGGGCCTGTGATATTGGAGAATCCTCTAATGAATCTGCGATAGTAGGAGGCAAGTCCCATGAAGGCTTGGGCTTCTGTGACAGTAGTGGGCCTTGGGTATGCTGCTACCGCTTGTATCTTGAGGGGGTCCGTGTGTGTTCCATCTCGATTGATGATATGGCCAAGATAGGAGATCTTGATTTCCGCAAACTTGCACTTCTTGGGTTTGATATAAAGGCCATGTTGTCTTAGTCTCTCCATTATCTGCTGTATGTGCTGCAGATGTTCCTTGGCTGTCTTGCTGTAGATGATTACATCATCGATATAGACCATCATCCATCTTCCCATATCATAGCAGAAGATTTTGTTTATCATTCGCTGAAAGCTTGCTAGTGCATTGCACATTCCGAATGGCATTCGTAGGTAGATGTAGGTTCCGTCTGGGGTGATGAAGGCTGACTTTTCACTTGCCATTTCCATGAGTCCAATTTGGTGGAATCCTGAGTATAAGTCCAAGGTGCTGTAGTACTGTGCTTCGTCTCCTAGTGTTATAAGGATATTGCTAATGAGCGTCAGTGGTTGGCGATCCTTCTTGGTGACTGCATTAAGCTTTCTGTAGTCGACACAGAGCCTTGGGGCAAATTCTCCAGGTTTGCTTCCTTTTTTCGGGGCTAGTACAACTGGTGAAGACCAGGGGCTGCTGGCTTCTTTGATGATACTGGCTTCTTCCATCTGCTTGATTTCTTCTCTGAGCCATTCTCAGTAGGCTGGCGGGACAGGTCTTGCCTTCTGGTAAATTGGTTCAGTGTCTCCAGTATCTACCTCGTGATAGTAGTGTGGGGTCTTTCTCTTGATATCCTTGAAATCTGTGGCAAGGACATCCTCAAATTTGTGGAGTATTTTCTTGAGTTCCTCCTTGAGTGGGAATTCATTTCCAATGGTGTAACTATGCTTGCTCATGTTTTCCTCCTTCTTATGCTTGAGTTCGGTGATCTTGGTGCTGGCAAATACTCCTCTTCCTGTGGATCCGAATCCTTTCTTTCCTCTTTTCGTTTTCTCTAGATTCTTGACTTCTATGATCCTTGGCTGTATGATCGGGAAGATCAACATTTGTGCCAATTGGTCCTTCTTCTTGACTGGGAATGGAATTGTAGGATTGTGGTTCCTAGCAATGAGTAGAATTTCTCCAGTATAGTCTGAATCGATGACTCCTCCTTCGATTGTAATTTCGCTTCTAGCCAGGCTGCTTCTTGTCTTGAGAATCCCGACATGATCCTTTGGGATGGTCATCTCCAGTCCAGTTGCGAGTAGGGTGGTTGTCTGGGGTTCCAGTACAGTTTCTTCTACTGTAGCGATATCCATTCCGGCTGCATTTTCTGACTTGTATTCTGGCAAGACTGCATCAGGGTGGATTTTTCGAATCTTGACCTTGATTTCTTCTTCATCATCACTGTCCTCCAGGAGGGCTGGTGGTTCATCATCTTCCTCCTTCTCTTCTTCTCTGATCTGTTTTTCGAGAGCTTTCTGGCTTCTTTCCTGGTAGATCTTCCTGGTTCTGATGGTGCACTGGTAGCAATCATTGATATGCTCTATACAGTACATCTTGATTCCATGAGGACAGACTCCTTGTGGGGCATAACCTTCTGTGATCTTCTTGCACCATTCTTCTTCACTCATCTATCCGACTTTCTTCTTCTTTGCAGTAGTCACCATATAAGCTTCCTCTTGCTCACTCTCTTCTTCCTTCATGTTGGGCAGGACTCCTTTGTTGACATTGATGGGAATTTGTATCTTCTGTCCCCGGTAAGTGATTTGCATTTTCTGGGCATTGAGATCGATTACCGCCTTGGCTTTGTGAAGCCATTGATTGCCGATGAGGATGTCATAGTTGGTGGCATTGGTTATGATTACATCTACTGGGATTATTGCTCCTCCAATCTTGATGGGAACATCTCGGATCTTTCCCAGAGGTGTAGCTCTTGTGCCATCGGCTGTGACAAATACTAGCTTAGTTGCTTCTTCCACATCCCAACCTAGGCGGTCTGCTGCTTTCTTACTGAGGAGACATCCTCCTGCTCCTGTGTCAATGATGGCTTCAAAGACTCGATCCTCAATTTGGCATGTTGCATAAGCAGAGGTTTTGCGATTGTCCTCACTTTCTTCTCCTGAGTCCTCTTGAACATTATTGGCCTCGGTTATCTTCCATCCTTGTTCCTTGGTTGTTTCGGCAAGTCCAAACCTCATTTGCTGTCTGAATGTTGGGATTTCTGTGAGCTGACCAATGGTTGCATTGACCTTTTGTTGACTGAGATCCTTGAAGATATCATACTTGAAGGTCTTGGTCTTGTGAAGCTTCTTTTCTTTTTCTCCTTCGCTGGCTGGAGTGGTTCCTTGGATGATATCTTGAACTGCTTGCTCCAGCTCGATATCTTGATCCATCTCTTCGGCTTGACTTTCTGTGGCAGTTTCCATCTGTTTTTCCACTGGGTTCTTCTTGGGTCTTCCTGGCGGTCTCTTATAGGGTTCTTTGCGAACATCCTTCTTGGTGGTCTGAGCAGGATAGGCCTCCCATTCTTCTTTGTCAGAATCTCCAATCTCCTCAAAGGTAATTATATTGGCCTGCTCCTTGTTTCGTGTAGTATTGCTTGGTTGAGCCTTGCGCTTGGTTTCGCTCATGCATTCATAGGAGTAGTGGCCTTCTTCTCCACAGCTGTAGCAGGTACCTTTCTTCTTGTCTGAGGTGGTGGCAAACTTCTGAACAGGGCGGCGATCTCTTCCTCGGATTTCCTTTACCACATCTCCCAGGTGGGCGGTCATTTCAGCAAACCTTTTGGCAAGTTCCTCCATAGGGTCACTGTTCTTTTGCTGCTCGGTAGCTTTTGGCTGAGGTGTGTTTCGATTGATCATTGTGGTGGGGATCACACTGGTTGCCTTGGGTGCCTCAATTCTGACTCCTGTAACTCTTTCCATTGTATGGTCTTGTGGGTGTCTGGCTATCCAGTATCGCTGAGCATAGGTGACCCTTTGTGGCAGATCCAGAATCACTGGTGATGAGCGGATGGCCATGGCTATTTCTGGATGGACTCCTTTCATGAAGGTTGCTTCAGCTACTTGATCTCGGGTAGCAGCAGCATAATCTGCAAGGATTATCTGATATTGAATCCTGGTATAGAATGTGTTTGGATCCTCACTCATTCCTTGGCATGTTGTGTTGAGCTGATCCTTCAGGGCTTGCTTGATCTCGTCTGTGTAATATGTGTTTCGGAGCCAGGTCTTCTGTGCCATCAGTATGGCATCATCATCATTTCCTGCATGGGTTGTGGCTGTGAATGCTGCTCTGGCAGGGCCTCGTAGGCTGAAGGGCATGAGGGCTACTTGCTGTGCTGCTGTCAGAGTCCTTACGGCAGCATACTGCTCGAAATCGTCAATGAAGGTGATGATTGATTCGTCTGAGGTATATCCATGGAATACTGGCAGTCTCATATCCATCTTGTCTGGGTATTGGGGCTCGGTTTGTATGGTTGTTTGGGTAGTGGCAGTTGTTCATTGTTCAGCTTGAAAGTGAGAGATTCGTCTTGAATCACCAGCCAATAGGCACCAAGTTGTAATGTAGCGGACACTTACTCTTGAAAGTACGTCAGATTTCTGTATCTTGAAAACTTGACTGTTCTGACTCTCGCAGAGTCTCTTGAAGTTGCAGGGGAGGGTGGGTGAGTTCGAAGTATATCTGCCCGCAGGCTTACTAGTTCCTTTGCTATCTCTTTGCTTTGAACTATTTCGATCTGAGGTTTATTCACTTGAAGATACTGGGTTATTTATACAAGTTTGCTAGCTATGAGAGGGTGGCTAAGTAATAAATGAGTCATTTGGACTTTGTCGAAACATTTGGATAATGTCTAAAGGCTATACTAAATCAGGGTATTCGATTTGGATAATGTCTAAGAAATTAGACAATGTCGAAATTGAGGACTGCTAACTTATAATGCTATACTACTTTGGGAATGGGTGCGATCAAGTGTCTATTCCTTATTTCCTTCTTCCAAATCTGGCTGTACCATCACACTAGTTACAAGAGTGATAGGTAATCTTCTGAGTTTCTTTCTTCTTATTCTCCCTCTCTATCTCAGATTGGTTTACTATATCTATAAGGATATAGTAGAAGAGAGACAATAGTAATGAGTTACCTCTTTATTTATATCAGATTAGTGCTTTCTCTACTTTTTTGCAGTTTCTGATTCCTCTGGCTATATCTGGAATATATCTATTTTAGTACAATACTTTCTTTCTTTTACTATCATCAATAAGATATCATCTGGGTATATCACATAGAGCATCAGCTAACTTTGAGTATCAAGTATTAATATAGATAACCTACAGGTCCTTAGTACCTATAGTAGAGCCCTCTGGACTTTAGTGAGCTTTCTGGTAAATATGGTACTAGTGTAGATAACTATTTTTCAGATAGAGTTAGAATGGGAGAGGAGATGACCATCACAGATAGAAGAAAGTGTGATTACTTTAAACCAGTAGAGTATTAGGCTGAGAGTGATTATCAGGACTGAGATAGATACTACATCAGTGGGATCTTCTGATTGATACAGAGTAGTTAGATAGTAGATATCACTCTCAGCTACTTTGGTGAGATATAGGATTAGGCTCCAGTTATTGAAGTAATTGGATGGACCCAAGGCTACCCATATCAGGCAACTTGGCTGTACTTAACTAGAACTAGAAGCTGATATAGTAATATAATCAAAGCCTATAGGCTTGAGTAATAGGGTATTGGAGGTCTTCTCTCACCTTATATATAAGTTCTCTACTCATCTCATCTGAGAGAACTAAGTCTTACCTACTATTCTATACTTTGATAAAGGTTTTTCTTTGTCTATTACTCTACTTAGGGTAGTGGGGGCTATGTAAATCAGCTCAGACATAGTCTTATATATATATTGAGATTTTATGCATATATCTTTAATTGTGGATATATATTTGTTTACTCTCTAGTAGTAGGAAGGACATAGTATGCAGAGTGAGATATGGGCATTTTTAAGCCCTGCTATATCTGATATAGTTGAGCTGCTAGACATTAGCTAGCCTAGATTAATAGGGGTATAGTGTTTGAGAGATAGTGGGGAGGGTTTTGACCTATATAGTCTAGGTTTTCTTCCAAAAAAATTCCTTAGAACTTCAAGTCTATAAAATAAAAAAGACAATATATCCAACAATACTATATTTTTTCAAACAATCATAACAGAGTTTGATCATACTGGCCTCAACTATTAGCTAATATAATAAATGCTACCTAGCTCATATTATTAATTTGACTGTTCAGGACTTTTTAATCTATTTAAAAGCTAATGATAATATAAGTAAAGATAGTTCTAGAGAAATAATTTCAAAACTCTAATTAATTATTATCAAGATCCAGTTATTACCATAATATTGAGAGTAATTTACTATATAATATAAAACTTTTAGAGTCTACAATCCAAAAGAACTTATTTTAGATATTAAAACTTAATGGAATTCAATATATTTAATAGTTGAATAGAGCTTAGAAATATCAGAGATAAGCTGATTATATTATATTTAATTTTTTTATTTTTTAGTTTTTTCTTCTAATAATCTAATAAATTAATTTATTAATAGTCTTTAATCTCGATAGTTATAACTAATAAAGATTTGCAAAAATATGCTATAGAAGACTATACTTAGCAGATACTAAAAGATATTATTAGTATACTAAAGTACTTTAAACAAGTAATAGATCTTATAGCTTATCATAAATATTGTAATAGTGATCTTAGATTAATAATATCAGCATAGGAGACAGCCTTTCCTTGCAAGTCACTAGATCAGAGCACAAGAAGATCATATAGCATAACTCACTCAGGCAACAAGATGAGCAATAATAACCAACTGTGAGTCATTGAGACCACAGTATAGACATCTTGAGAAATATAAAAGAAGAATTAAGGAATCACAGTAGCAATAACTCAACAAGACCCACCAATCCCAAAATAGCTCAAAGACTTACCACAAATGAAATACTTGCTGCTTGCCAAACCTCAAGGTCAAGGAATCACTAAGGCCCCTCAGTTGAAGAAAGGATGTTTCAAGACATCAGAAGAGCCATGAGGACCTGTACAAGAAGGACTTCTAGCCTCAACCTGGGTATCAGAGATCCTTATCACTTTATCTTCTACTGCTATGAAATGGAAACAAGGATTGCTATTGCTACTGAATATCTCCAAATGTGGTAGGAGTATGAAATAGAAAATCTTCTCTGCTGGGAGTTCCCACAGACCAGCCCAAGATACCACTCCTATGGATATATATAAAACAAGAATAGCTAAGAAGATTCATCAGATCTTCAGACATACACTATGGTTGATCCCCAACTTGGAGTATATTAGAGTTACAGACTTCAGAGATCTGTCAGCCCACCATATCAATGCACTAGAAGCTAAGGTGGCTACAGAAGCCCAGTCTACTATCACTCTCAATAGTGATGAAGTAGAAGACTTCTAGCATCCCATCCTTCAGGACAACCCAGATCAATTCCTGTAAGGATTGATCTCAGTATTCCAAGGCCCAAGTATCCAGGTTAGACCTCTCCAAGACCCCACATTTGTTCCTTATTTTGTGGAAGAGAACCTCATAGACTGGAGAGCCCCAGATCTCCTCACTCTCTCTGCCACTGCTAAATGTGATGATATCATCAGCAATGATATCATCCTGTATGATATATGTGACAAAACTGATCTCATCTCCTTCGAAGACATCCTGATCTCTGATAAAGATAAAGCCTCCATGGTTCTGAATATTCTGCTCTAAGTCCCTTAGTTATACTGAATTATATTGGTATTCTTTTCTTGTGTAACAGCTATTCCTCTACTGGCATTCTGACCTTGTGTGACTCAGAATTATTCCAGTACCCTTTTTCTATATCACTGAAATTATACCAGTATCCTGAACTTATGCAACCATCTATACCAACACTAGAACTTGACAGTTTTCTGTGTTCTAGTATTTTATTTGGTTATTGGAATTTATATTTAGCTTTATATCTTAGCAACTATTGAATTATATTTTATATAAATACCCCTCTTATTTCCTTCAAAATAATGTCAGTCAAGTTCACTTACACACAATCCCTTGCAAGCAATCTAAAGAGATAACAAGACAGTTTAAATATAAGAAGTTTGAGGACTATAAGACCTTGGGAAGGTACTGCAATAAGAACTTGCTTATAACAAACTTGTAGTTAGTCTAAGAGATATACCTTGAAGAGAATCTGATATATTTTAAGGACTCAGCAACCACTATATGACAACTTGGTACCCATTGGCTGGTGATTTAAGATGAATTCCTTACTTTTAAGCTAAAAAATGAATAACCACTACAATAACTACTCTGACTACAAGAGTCATCCTTGCAAGAATTCAAGATAAGATAGAAATGCATCCCCCTACATTCTATAGATATACTACTGAAGAGTCAATCCTGACCTTCATTGAAGACTTTGAAGAATTCACTGCTGTATGAGCCCTTAATGTGAATACACAATTGGCCCTTCTACTAGTCAGCCTCAGAGGACCTGCTAGAGATAAGTTCAATGCAGCCACTATTGCTGATACTGGTGCAGCCAGACTTGCCAACATGAAGACCTTCCTCAAAACTATATACTATACCAAAGAGATCAAGTAAGCTCTCAAGGATCAACTCAATACTATCTGCCAGGGACTCAGTAAAGATCTCAACTCATTCTATATCTGAATCTGTCATCAGATTATCTTAGCTGGCTATGATGACTACCTCAAGAAACAAATAGTGGATTCAACCTTCCTCAAAGGAGTTCATCCTGAAATTGCTTGAGGCATATCAGTCTACTCCAGCTGTACTGATCCTTGATTAGAAAGTAGTCTTTGTACAGAGATATTGGACTGCCAGACACTCCGCTGAACACTTAATGGAGAAAATAACTGGCATTAAGAAGGAGCCATCAAAGCCAACTAGTATCATACTCACCACAGTTATAAACAGACAACTATTCCCATCTATCCCCAAGGCAGCCAAAGCTGACCCAGTGGAGGAACTCACCAAGTAGTTTGCCAAGATGACTGCACACCTTGGTGATGTTGTTAGAGAAGTCTGAAGTGCCAACAGGAGACCAGTGCAGAGATTTGCAGCTACTACAGAAGAATGTAATATTACATACTTCAGATGTGGAGAAGAAGGCCACTATATAAAGAGTTGCATGACTGAAATAAGATACAAAGCCCAACCAAGTAATGCTACCAGAACTAGAGAACAAATCAATGCAGTAGTCATCGAGGAGATTGGTGACACTGACAATGAAGAATACTATGAGGAGCCTGAATTCTATCCTATCACTGAAGATGCCAGAACCCAGTCCAAGCTCTATAACAAGAAGAGCAACTGCAAGCCAGTTGGAAGACTAAAGAAGACCCCAGCTGTCACTATTCAAAGCAAGACCCAACCTGAGGAGATTGATCAAGACATAGAGTTAGATGAAGCTGTCTACCAAATCATTGAAGGTACTACTCCAGTCTCAGGAGAAAGTGAAAGCAAAAAGAAACAGAAGCTGCATAAGACCAAGATCCACTAGTATGATATCTATAAGGATCTCAAGGAACAGAAGGTGAATGCTACTTTTGGACAGCTAGCCAAAGTCCCTGCCTTCAGACAGCAGTTGAGAGTAGGACTTGCAACTACTGCCAAGAATCAAGAGTATAAGATTGTAGAAGCTCACAATGTATAAGAAGAATCTGAAGACTCAGGCAAAGAATCTGAAGACCAGCACAAGACATCAGCCTATACCCTATGTCAGATTGAAGATTATATCTTTGATACTATCATTGATACCAGTGCTGGAGGATGTCTCATGAGCAAGAAGGCAATTGACCACCTAGGCTGGGATATTGAAGAGTCTACCAAGATGATCTATGTCATAGCAGATGGTATACAAGCTACCCCCCTTGGCAAAATTTGAGAAGTCCCCATCAAGATAGGAGAAGCTACTATCCCAGTAGATGTGATTATTATAAGCGCCACCAACTATGACATCCTCATTAGTAACCAATGACTTCACAAGGCCAAGGCCATCATTGACCTCAATGCCCAGAAGATGCAGATCAACTATAGAGGAAGAAAGATACAAGTCTCTATCAATATCTACAAAGGAGTTCTACTAGACATGGAGGAAGGAGATGAAGAGGATACAGATGTCTTTATACACTCAGTAAACAAGAATAAGAATAAGACATCCAAGCTCACAGATAAGCAGTGGTATAATAAGATCATTGATAGCTATGCCCCTCAAGGAAGATGCCCCCATGATACTAGAATGTACTGCTCTGAACACCTGAATGACTGCTGGTCCTGTATCAGTGAAGTCAGAAAAATCTGCTAACAGAAGTATGAGCAAGAAGCTGCTGAAGCAAAAAGGAAAGCTGAAGAATATGACCAGCCCCCAGAGCTTCGAGCTGACAGTGATAATAAGGAGGAACAAGAACCAGACATCACCCTCAAGATCAAGAAGTTTCACCCCAAAGCCAAGATCCCCAAATATAAGACTGAAGGAGCCATAGGAATGGACCTTGCTAGCATTCAAGATGCTACCCTTGAACCACAGACTGCCACTCTACTTGGCACCAGAATTGGAGTCAAGTTGTTAGAGAACTATGCTGGAATTATCAAGACCAGGAGCAGTCTGACCAAAAGTGAAATCTCAGTTGAAGGAGGAGTAATTGACTCTGATTACACTGGTGAGATCTTCCTCATAGTCAGGAATTACAACCCCACCACTCCATTCGAAGTTAAGAAGCATAATAGAATTGGCTAGATGCTGATCTACAAAATTAAGAAACCTAAGATCACTGAAGCCATTGAACTCATCAAGACCAAAAGAGGAGAACAAGACTTTGGATCTACTGGAAGAGGAGCCTATGCTACTACCAAGATTACCAAACTTCAGTACAAGAAAGACAAGGACCAGAATAAGCACACATATATCATTGGAGAAAACTTTCCCCTAGAAGAACAACTTCTCAAGATTCTGTACTAGAATGAAGGAGTACTTGCTATAGACTTCAGGGATATCTATAATCAAGAACCCAAGTACTATCATGAAGTTGATACAAGTAATACTAAGCCTATCTACTAGAAAGCCAGATCTATATCACCTGCCTATAGAGAATGGCTGCAAGCAGAACTCAAGGAAATAGAAGAAGCCAAAATCATTAAGCAAGCTATCAGTCCCTGGGCTTCACTCATTATCCTTGCCCTAAAGAAAGGAAGCAAGTCTGGAGAGTTTGCCCCAAGACTCTGTATTCTCAATACAATTACCAAGAAGGATAAGCAGCCCTTGCCAAATATTCAAGAAATCCTTACCACCCTTGGAAGCAAAGCCAAATACTACACCACCTTGGATCTGTTCTCAGGCTTCCATCAGATTGGTCTCACTCAAGACACCAGTGAGAAATCAGCCTTCATCATACCTGATGCCACCTATACCTACCTGCATATGCCATTTGGAATGTATAATGCCCCAGCAAGTTTTCAGCAAATGATGAACAGAGTCTTCAGCAATGAGATTGGAAAATAGCTCTTTGTCTATATTGATGATGTGATCATCTTCAGCAATACTGCACAGGAATATATCAACTATATACAGCTAGCTCTCAAGAAGCTCAAGGAGCATGGCCTCTACATCAAGCCCAAGAAGAATAAGTTTGTAGCTCAGGAAATCACCTACCTAGGACACCTTATCAACCAGACCAGAATCCATACAGACCTTATGAAGATTGAGGCTGTTACAGCCTACTCAAGACCCAGAACAACTACAGAAGTCCATGCCTTCCTTGGACTGGCCTCCTACTACAGAAGATTCATCAAAGGATACTCTAATATTTCAGCACCTATCTATGAGCTACTGAAGAAGGAGACCAAATTCGAATAGACCAAGGAATGCTAAGAAATCTTCAATGAACTCAAGACCAGGTTGACCAAAGCACCCATCCTCAGAAGACCAGATTGGAACCTAGAGTTCATCCTGCAGACAGATATAAGTGCTATAGAACTTGGAGCAGTCCTTGCTCAGAAGAAAGATGGACATTAATATGTCATCTCCTATGCAAGCTGAGGTACCCATGGAGCAGAACAGAACTATAAGTTATGCAAGCTTGAATGCTTAGCAGTAGTTTGGGCAGTAGACAAGTTCCACTACTACCTAGCTGGGAAATACTTTACTATTCAAACAGATCATTCAGCTCTTGCCTGGTTATTCCACACTCTGAACCCCAAAGGAATATATGCCAGATAGATCTACAGGCTGCAAGAGTATGACTGTACTGTCAAGTACTGCTCAGGAAGAACTAATACCAATGCTGATGCACTCTCAAGAATACTCCAAAATACCCCCATCAAGACTATTCAACATGAATAAGGAGTTATACTATGGATTAATCAGCTATCTTAGGCAGTAGAAGATGCCCAACCACCTCAAACCCTGGACAATCACTATTATCAACCAGACTTGGAAACAGTTTGAACTAGACAACACTATACTCAGAAAAGGAGAAAAGCTTATAATACCCAAATACAAGAAGTATCAAGTAATGAAGGAAGTATATGAACAAGGATACCTAGGAGGAACCAACACATATGACAAGGTAAGAAGAACTATATAGTGGCCCAAGATGGAAGAAGACCTATGCCAATTTGTCAAAGGGTGTGACAAGTACCAAAAATAGAAATAAGATCAGCAAGACCAGGCACCCAGGTCATCAAGAATTGAGCCTATCCCCTTCTATTACATCACAATAGATATCATTGGGCCACTACCAGTAACACTATCAGGAAACTGCTATATTATAGTTATTGTAGACCTCTTTACCAAATGGATAGAAGCAGGAGTATTACAAGAAGCCAATGCTCTCTCTATAGCCAACTTCCTGTACCAAGAAATCATCTGCCATAACAAGACATCAAAGTAAATCACCACAGACTGCAGCACAGAATTTGTCAATGGATTCCATGAGATAATATATCAGAAATATAAGATTCAGCACATCAAGACTACTGCATACCACTCTCAAGGAAATGGACAGATAGAGAGAACCAACAAGACCCTCAAGTGAAGATTTCAGACACATATAAGAATTGAGATAACTACCTCCCAACTGCCCTCTCTGTCCTACAAGACATATGGTTATAGAGTACACACTTTACCCTAAGAGAACTACTCTTTGAAGAAGATTCCAATAGAACCTCAGCTATAAATCTAGACCTAACTTAGAGACAAGTTGACTCAGAAATCTGGAGACTACACCAAATCAGGAGGAAGGCTGAAGATTACATCACCAAGTCACAAGTGCTGATAAGAAAGAATGCAGAAAAGAATTACAAGACTCTAGAACCCATCCAAATCAGAGAAAAGGTCCTACTGTAACAAAATATAGTAGAAGCCTCATGGTCACAAAAACTGGAGCCTAAATGGGAAGAACTCTTCTATATGCAAGATATCAAGAGAACTATCTTCTGGCTTAGAAAACTCTCAGAGACTATACTACCTACCACAGTATACAGGAACAGACTCAAGAAGTACCATAAACCTATACAAGAGAAGCAAAATATGATGACTGCCTATGAGGTTCTAGTTCATGAATCATAATAGCATATCCTGTGACCAGCAGGCAATCTGTCTGGACCATTTTCTAAGGGATACAGTACCAGCAACTACTTATCCATAAGACTTTCAAAGTCAGAGGAGTTCAAACTGTCAACTGATTAGTTAAGATCAGAATCAGGCCCTTGCTCTATATAAAGAGAGTGACCCTTCACCATCACATCAAAATACATAAAGAAGATACTAGCCCATAAATACTACTTTTTGACCCCCTACCAGAGGTTATGGGATTAGCAAATTTTTCAAGACTGGACCAATGAATAAGGAGGTTCAAGAAGATCCTTATTTAGGAGGAAGATATAATGGTGACCTCAGAATAATAATATCAGTACAGGAGACAGCCTTTCCTTATAAGCCACCAGATTGAAGCATAAGAAGATCATATGGCATAACTCATTTAGGCAACAAGATGAGCAATGATGACCAACTATGAGTCTTTGGGACCACAGTACAGACATCTTGAGGAATATAAAAGAAGGATCAAGAAACTGTAGTAGTAGCAACTCAACAAGATCCACCAATTCCAAAATAGCTCAAAGACTTACTATAAACAAAATGCCTACTGCTCACCAAACCTCAAGGTCAAGGAATCACCAAGATCCCTCAGTTGAAGAAAGAATGTTTCAAGAGCCATGAGGACCCACACAAGAAGGACTCCTAGCCTCAACCTGGGTACTGGGGATCCTTATTACTTTATCCTCTACTGCTGTAAAATGAAAACAAGGATCACTATTACTATCAAATGCCTCTAAATGTGACAGGAGTATGAAATTGAAAACCTTCTCTACTGGGAGTTCCCACAGGCCAGCCCTCAAGAGTTACAAGATGCCACTCCTATAGATATATATAAAATAAGGACAGCTAAGAAGATTCATCAGATCTTCAGGCATGCACTATGGTCAATCCCAAACTTAGAGTATATTAAAGTCACAGACTTCAGAGATCTATCAGCCCACCATATCAATATACTAGAAGCCAGAGGGGCTACAGAAGCCCAGTCTACTATCATCCTCAATAGTGATAAAGTAGAAGACTTCTGGTATCCCATCCTTCAGGATAACCCAGATCAATTCCTACAAGAATTGATCTCAGTATTCTAAGGCCCAAGCATTCAGGTTAGACCTTCCTAAGACCCCACATTTGTCCCTTATTTTGTGGAAGAGAACCTCATAGACTAGAGAGCTCTAGATCTCCTCACTCTCTCTGCTGCTGTCAAACATGATGATGTCATCAGTGATGACATCATCCAATACAATATATATAAAATGCATGATGAAATCAATCTCATCTCCTTTGAAGACATCCTGACCTCTGATGAAGATAAAGCCCCCATGGTCCTGAACATTCTGCTCTAAGTCCCTTAGTTATACTGAATTATGCTGGCATTCTTTTTCTGTATAACAGTTATTCCTCCACTAGCATTCTGATCTTGTGTGACTTAGAATTATTTCAGCATCCTTTTCCTATATTACTGAAATTATATCAGTATCCTGAACCTGTGCAACCATCTGTACTGACACTGGAACTTGGTAGTTTTCTGTATTCCAGTATTTTATTTGGTTATTAGAATTTATATTTAGCTTTATATCTTAGCAACTATTGAATTATATTTTGTATAAATATCCCTCTTATTTCTTTCGAAATAAAGTCAGTCAAGTTTACTTACATACAATCTCTTGTAAGCATTCTAATGAGATAACAAGATAGTTTAAAGATAAGAAGTTTGAGAACTATAAGACCTTGGGAAGGTACTCTAATATGAACTTACTTATAACAAACTTGTAGTTAGTCTAAGAGATATACCTTGAAGAGAATCTGACATATTTAAAGGACTCAGTAACTACTACATAATAATATCCAATAATTTATTCTATTATTCCTATATATAACTTTCTAATAGATATATTGAAGGATAACAAGCAAGAAATTTGAAAATATACAGAAGAGCTAAATATTATTTACCTGGTACTAACTACAGCTATTACTAAGTTGAAGACATGTTATTCAATAATAAATACTCCAATTTATTATATTGGTACATAAGTAAATATTTCAAAATTTTCTTAATATCAGAGATAGCATAAATCTATTTTAAAATTTACATGATATTGAAAACAATATGAATCTATTTTAAAATTTACTTGTTGGCCATTATTAATTTATTTTAAATTTTATTTTGTTTTATTTTTTAATGAAAACCAGTACTCAATTTTAGGCTTAAGCTAGAATATTATTTATTATATAATTGGGAAGATATTTGGATTGAAGAGGCTAAAGATAAACTTCATACAGTTTATAATAAAAACTATGCTCTTCAATCTGGATCAATTAATTGAATAAATTCTAAAGATCATAAAGAAGTAAGAGATGATATCAATGTTGTACTATATAAACATATATTCAATAAAAGACAAAAACTGATAACAAATCCTGAAATGGAGATAGATACTTATTTGAAAAGTAAATGTAATAATTTCACAGTCATATTTAGTCTTAGTATATTTTCGCATCTTTTAGTTAGTCTTTTCTTGTCTTTTCTTGAATATTCTACTATGTTCCAGCACCTTCTACTTACTTAGAAACCTTCCCTTGGTGCCCAGACACTACTAGAACATTCTTGTCTTTTCTTGACACCAAGTATCTTGTCTCAGCTAGTTATGAAACCTTTCAGAACATTGTAGAATAGTATTAGTCAGCTTTGCTGAGAACCTATTTCTTGGCATTTCTCTTTCTTTCCAAGATCCTTCCAGATCTTTCTTTCAGATCATATATAAATATCCTTGTTCTCTGCCTAAATAAAGCTCAGAATATTTTCTCTCAAGAATACTTGAACCTTTAAGTATCTCTTCGAGCTACTTTAGGCCAACTAGAACTTCCAGATTTAGCTGCTTCCTCTTAAAGAAACTAGAACTATTACACTTGGTAGCAGTGGTGTTGTTATACCTTGCCTTATTAAGAAACTCCACACAAATTCGGAAACTAGTCACAACTAGTCACATGAACTCAAAATGAGCTGCAAAGAGTCAGCCTATCAGCCAGACCTCTCTGCTACAGAAGAAGCAGGAGGAGCACAAGTTGGCATAGAAGATATGATCAATGCTATTGCCTACCAAATCCAAGAACTGCAAGCACAACTAGAACAGCAGAAAATAAGAACTATAAGCACATCACACTCTGCTATCACACCAGTCAGTTTCAAGCCACTCAAGTCAGATATCTTTAACAGCCACTGAGGAGGACTATCTACAGATATATGGACCTTCTAATTGGACCAATACTTTGAGCTCACAAGAATGGATGAAGACATGCAAGTCCAATTTGCTGCCATACTCCTCTAAGGAAATGCAGCTATTTGGTAGTGCAATCACATCATGACTACATCTATGCATTCACATGTACAAGTCAAAGATTGGGAAGTCTTCAAGAGAGCTCTTCACAAGTAGTTCAAGCCTGCTAATGCTACCAAGCTAGCCAGGGACAAGCTAGCAAACATCAAGCAACTCAAGTCTGTGCAAGGCTACAATGTATAATTCCTATCAATCCTACTTGAACTACCAGCAATATCTGAGAATGAAAAGATAGACTGCTATATCTGAGATCTGAAGGGAAACACATGAGTCAAGGTTGAGCTAGAAGAGCCACAAAGTCTTGATAAAGTCATGAGAATCACCAATAGGTTCGATGTCATCACCTTTAGCAATCGCTTTGAACCAGAACACCACAAGAAGAACCACTTCGAGAACTGTCACAGAAACCAACCAAGGACAGTTGGCCCAACACCAATGGACTTAGACACTATGAACAAAAAGAACACCAAGCTCACCCCTGAAGAAAAGAACTGCCTGAAGAAATCCGGAGCCTATTTCTTCTGTCACCAAACAGGACACATTGCAACCAAATGTCCTAGGAAGACTAGCAAACCCTCAAGACTAGTCACTGTGTTGTCCAAGGATACATCTGTCAATCCCACCACTAGTCAACTCAAGCTCAAGATCAAGAAGCTTCACCCAAAGGCCCAGATCCCTCAATATCAAATAGAAGGAGCCATTGATCTTGACCTATTGTAATGTGCTGGCTCAATGGAGGCAGATTACAAGGTTGGGGGTTGATGTAGTTTGGTTTGAGCCCCCAGTTACTTTGTCAAAAAGCAACAAAATTTTCTAAGATTCCTGAGATCCTTGGTATTTAGTGATATAATAGTCAAAATCTAGATACAGTGTAAGCAGTTTCCTTTTTGAGACAGGTTCTTGGGAGTAGTGGCAACTTGTGTGTATGAATGGGTTTCCTTCTCGGGTCAACTGGGAATGGCAGAATTTGTGTGTAGTGTAAGCAGTTTTCAAAAGTGTGTGATTTCTAAGTGATGGTCTTGCTACAATGATCTTCATGTAGTACAATGATCTCTGTGTAGTGCGACGATCTCTGTATAGTGCAGTGGTTTCCAAAAGTATGCGATTTCTGGGTGATGGTCTTGGTATGACGATCTCTGTATAGCGTGGCAGTTTCCTTATACAGGACGATCTTGGCAGTATTCCTTATGCAGATTTGGCAGACAACTCGATTTGGCTCACTGGGATTTGTACACCATGGGTTCTTATTACTGGAAATAATACTGGCAGCAGATATCTCAATAACTCAGGCTCACTGAGAACTACGAATGATTTGGAGGTTGCAGATTCTTCCTGAATCAGTGGGCTTCTGGGAATAATAACTTGGGTGGCACAGATTCTTCCTGAATCAGCAGCTTCAATTGGGAATGTGGATACTTGAGAATGGCAGCTTCAACTGGGAATTAACTTGGATTCTTGGCAAGTTACGTCAAGACTGGCTTTGTTTGCACAGAGTTGCATTGATAGACTGGCTCTACTGTGAAGTTGCATCAATAGACTGGCTTGTGGCAAGGATAGGGCTCTCTGGGAATGCGGTGAACAACTTGGAAATGGCAGTGAAGTTCTTCCTTGAACTTGGTGGTAAACTTGGATTCTTCAGGCTTATTTGGCAAGTATACCAATAGTTCCAAAGGCGGCAAAGTTCTTTACTTGAACTTGGCAGCAAAATCTTCAAGCTTTGTATCAGAAAGTGGACCAGAGTGGGAAAATAAGCTCAAAATCTCTTAGTAGTGACTGTAGAGTTCCTCTCGAAGTGTGGTAGGCAGACTTGTCTTTTGCTTCAATTTCGGACTGAGGTTTATTCACTCTTGTCTCTGGGGTAATTTATACAAGTTGGTTGCTATCTGGTTACTATGTGGCTAACTATAGATCTACTACTTATGGCATGTGTACAGAGTCTGTATGGTATACAGGACCTGTACAGTGTACAGAGTCTGTATAGTGTACAGAGTCTGTCCAGGTAAACAGACCCTTTATAGTATGTCTGGCTAATTATACAGATTCTGCAGTAATGATTGCTGGTTACTATACTGTGTGTTCATGTCATCTTGGCTAATTGTTTGTGTCATCTGGTTAAGATATAATTCAGGTGGTACGTCTTGGTTTGTCACATCAGCCCCCACTGAAGGGTAGTCTGTCCCAGACTATTCTTCAGTTATCATCCCAATAAGCATAGGCTGCTTCTGCATCAATACCTGTTCCATCATCTTCATTGTCTATACTAGGGTCACTCCATTCTATGGGCTCTTCTTCTTCTTCAGGGAATAGGATTTTGATGGAATTGATGATGCTCAAATAGGTAATAGGGTTCATTCCTTGAATGTCATTTAGGGAGAATTGTACCTATGTCAGGGCTGTGACATTTCATTTGTAAATGATGTATAGTCTGTCTGCGGCAGTAGTGTCTCTTCTGGTCAGACCTGTGGTGTTTTTGATGTAGGTCTGCTCTGGGGCTGGGAGGTTCTGCAATTGTTCACCAATTGTATAATAGGTCTACAGTTGGTGGACTTGTAGTAGGTATCTGGCCAGGGTGAGATTTTCTTGATGAGCTTGGATTCTCTGAAGGGGGCTTCCATTAGCTTGGCTGAATTGGGGTAGAGGGACTGGTAGGGCTTGGAAGGAGCTGAGGACCAATGTCTGGAGGTGCTGATCAATTCTTTGGCTCATAGTATAGAGGGGAGATATAGTTTGAGGTGATTGATGTGTACTGGTATTCTCAAGGTTCGCCCATCCATGCTTCTTAAATAGATGCTGGTTCCTCTGATGTTGTGTACAAGATAAGGTCCTTCCCATTTCGGTTCCAGCTTGGCAGCAAAGTTTGTCTCAATCATACTTCTCCAAACTAGTACTTGATCTCCAATCTTGATCTCTTGATCTTTCTGCTTCTGGTCATAATACTTCTTTTGTCTTTCTTGGGCTTTGATAATCTGACCTCAGGCTTGATTATATAACTGTTCTGCCTTCTTAAGGAGCTGTCCAAGATTCTCATGGTCAGCAGTTCTGATCTTCTTAGCAAACATCATTTTGAATGGTTTCTATTTGGTGGAGATAGCAGGGGTGTTCCAAATTTCCCATAGGATCTCAGGTAAACAGAGGTCCCAATTGGTAGGATTGGCTCAGGCAAGTCCTTTCTTGATGGTCTGGTTCATTCTTTCTGTCATGCCATTGGTTTGAGGGTGGTATGATGTAGTCCACTTGAGGTGGATCTTGTGAATTCGGGCATAACTTGTGATTATATTGTTGATGAATTCTGTACCTCGGTCAGAGATGAGTTCTTCTGGGGGTCTATATCTGAGTGTGAGTCCATGGAGAAGGCCTACAATGGTCAAGACATCTGCAATTTCCATTGGGAAAGCCTCAGGCCACTTGGTCAGGTGTTCTACAAATACAAGGATATATTTGATTCTTCTTGGTGTAACTGGTAGGGGTCCAATTACATCTACTCCCCATCTCTGAAAGATATGAGTGAGTGGAGGAATCAGTTGCAAAGGGGCTTGATAGTTCTTCTTCCCTTGATACTTCTGGCAGATATCACATTTCTGAATGATGTCTTGGACTTGTGCTCTAAGGTGGGGCCAATGTTGGTATTGTTTTCGAATCTTGTCTTCTGTACTTGTCTGTCCTTGGTGGGCTTTCTGATGTTCTTTACAGATGAGATCTTCTTGTGTCTTGGTAGTCTGAGGAGCTTCCTTTGGGGTGTAGTTCCTCGGGACACCCTTCTTCTGGTTCATTGGGGCTGGTGGGAAAGTACATCAACATTGTTGTGAGCTTTCCCTGCTTTGTGGATGATGGTGATTTTGTAATCCTGAAGGATAAGGATCCAGTAGACTAAGATTCCAGTGGGTTCCTTATGGTTGAATAACCATTTGAGGGCTGTATGGTCTGTGATCAGGGTGAATCTTTTTCTAATGAGGTAATGCTTGAACAGGGTGACTGCCCATATAACTGCAAGATATTCCAGTTTGGTGCTACCATAGTTCATCTGCTACTGATTGGTAGCTCTGCTTGCATAAGCTATTATATAGTACTGTTGATTGGATCCTTCTTGGGCTAGAACTGCTCTGTGTACAAGATGAATGGCTTCTGTAGATTGGGACGCACAAGGATTAGTGCTATAGTCATGTGGTTTTTGAGTTCTTTGAAGACTTTTCCTTATGATTCTGTCTATTTGAATGGTACTCCTTTCTTGAGAAGGATCTGGATTAGGGTAGTGATTTGAGCAAAGTCCTTGATAAACCTTCTGTAGTAGAATACTAGCATCAGAAATGATAGTGTCTCCTTCAGGGTTTTGGATACTGGCCAATTGTTGATCTTCTCAGTTTTCTTTGGGTCTGCATGGATTCCTTCTTTTGAGACTATGAATCCAAGGAATTCAAGTTTCTGTTTCCCAAAGTAGTATTTCTTTACATTTAGTCTTAGGTGGTTTTTGTGGGTGAGCTTGAAGAATTCCTCTAGGTGGTGCAGGTATTCTTCGAAATTTGCTGAATAGATGTTGGAATTGTCCATATATATAATGAGGCAGTAGTAGATCAAAGGGGCATAGACTGAATTCATCATCCTCTGGAAGGTAGGGGTGCATTGCAAAGTCCAAAGGGCATTCAGAGGTACTTAAACAGTTTTCCTAGAGCAAGAAAGGCTGTCTTTTGAATGTCCTTGGGGTCCATGGGGATCTCATGGAATTCTGCAAAGAGGTCCATTCTACTGAAGTATCTGGCATCTTGTAACTGATCCAAAAGGTCATCGATTCTGGACAAAGGATAGGCATTCTTTTCAGTGACTGAATTGAGTTTCCTGTAGTCCACACAGAGTCTCCATCCTCCTTTCTTTGGTACAATAAGTATAGGACTGGCCCAGGGGCTGGTAGAGGGTCGGATGACTCCATTGTCTAAGAGTTCTTGAATATGCTCCTTTTCGAATGTTTTCAAGTGATGGGGTATTCTATAAGGTTTCTGCCAGATAGGTGTTGTATTTCCTGTATTTATGCTGTGGTGATATGATGGGTTGTATGGCTAGTTGCCATAATCAGTAGTGAAGATATCTTGATACTTGTTGAGGAGTTCTACTAGTTGTTGCTGTTGTTGGGGTGTCAATTCTTCTCCAATGTTGGTGGAAGGCTTTACTGTCTCCTGGGTCGCAGAGGGGCCTTTCCTTTCTTCTGGGACCTGTTGCTGTTTCCCAATAGGTTTAGTTCATAAACTTCCCTATGAGTTCGGTTGAGAAAAGACACCAGATGTCCTATGATGGTTCCTTTTGGCAAGATGATGGTTTCCCAACTTTGGTTGATTGCTCGGGAGTATACTGGATTCATCTTGTCAGAGAATGTGTGTCCCTCTATGTCCAGGTGTGGGATATCTTCCTTGGGCTCGAAGAAAAGATTTCTGGGGTTGGGTGGTGCAAAGATTTCAAATGTGGTTTGCTCTCCAGGTTCCAGAATGAGGTTCTTGTGCAGTCTGACTGGTTGGCAGTATACCTGCTGGGGAGTATTCCTCTTGAGGTGGTTGACTTGAAGGAGATGTACTTCCTTCCTATCTGAACTTCCAAATCCCTTCACTTGTCTTGTTCCTTCAGTTAGTTCAGAGGCTTCTTGTAACTGTGGGGTCTTGACTTTCATGAAGACTGCTTGGGCAATTTTCTGTTCTCTAATGATTCGGTGCCATTCTGCACTGCTGTTGTGTAGGATAACCTTGATTTTGCCTATATATTCTGGGTCAATGATTCCTCCTTCCACAGTTATTCCTTGTCTGGCAAGTCCAGACCTTGAGGTCAGTTGGATGTAAGATCCTTGGGATGGCTGCATGACTAATCTGGTTCTGATCATGAAGGTTTTTCCAGGCTTGATAGATTCATCCTCCAGACTGTGAAGATCATATCCTACATCTTCTGGGTGGACTTTGGTTGGGGGTTTGGCCTTGGGGTACAGCAGGGCATACTGGGCAATATCCTTACTGAGTTTGGGCTGTCCTAGGGCTGAGGCTCTACTAGCAGAGAGCCTCCAAGCTCTGAGGTTGAGATGTGGCCATCTGGCTCCAGTAGAAGGGTCTTGGAGGTAGTTAATTCCTCTTTTTCCTATAGGGTCTAGGGCTTTCATGAAGTTGGTGGCATCTTCTGCCCATCCTTGGTGGGTTTTATGTCTAATGAGAGCTAGAATATCTTCTCTCAAATCATAGATCTTGAGGATTTTTCTTCCTGGCTTCTTAGTTTGGCTTTTTTGGATCTGGCTTCTGTTATCTCCTCTCTTCAAGGTATGAATTACAACATCATGACCAAGGTGAATTTTCTGATGTCTGCAGTCTTGGCAGTCTGGGTGTCCTCCATGGTTGCAATATCCCATTGCTCAGAAATGATGTTCCCGGTTAGTGATCTCTTGTTGTCTCAGGAATCGGTACCCATCTTGATCATAGGTTGGGGGAAGGGTAGATAAGGGGTATATCTCTGTTCGGGTAAAGAAGCCTTATTCTCTAAATCGACTTTGTAATCTTATGGTAACTTCTTGAAAGGTGGTTGACTGTACAAGTGTAGTTGGGGGTTCTGGTCTCTGGGGTCTCTGTCTTTCTTGTTGGTCCAACAGGTGACACTGATAGCAGTAGTCTTGGGGAGAGTGGAAGACCATTTGGTGTGGACATCTTCCTATCTGAAAAGCTTTTTCTTGATGAGTTTCTTTCTTGGGGATAATGGTGACTGTACTGGGTCCTTTTTCTGTATTCCAAGGATCATTGTCTTCAGGTAGTGTCCAGTGAGGATCATCCCAGGGAATGAGTTTGAGGACCTCTTCTTCTTCAGGTACCTCTTGTTCAGGAACTTCTGGGTCAGAGGTTTCTTCTTTCTCAGATGATTCTTGTCCCCAAATCACTTGAACTTCTGTAGCTTTAGCAGCAGGTGTTTCTGGAATATGTTGGCATTTCTTCTTCTTTCTTCTGCATTCGGGACAGGCTGTACCAGGCGATTTCCTTGTTCCCATGATCTTGGAGGAATGCTCAGGACACTTGTGTCTCTTGAGGCAGATAGGGCATCCTTTTATTTCTCCTGCAATAGCTCCAATGGTAATAGGGATAGTGTTCTTGGCCCAGACATTGTCTTCTGGTCTGTCATTGACCAGGTTGATTTGGGATTGAGTCTGGGATCATTTCTGTCTTCAGATTCTTCTTCCTCTTCTGTAGTAGACTCCTTACTACTGGCATATTCTTCCTAAATAGTGACCTTCTTCTACTTCTTTGATTGCTCATAGCTGGTCACCTTAACTCTGTACTTCTTGTCTCAATAGTTAAACTTGAGTACTTGTTGACAAATATCAATGACTGCATTCATTTCCTTCATCCAGTTGGTGCCAAGAATCATGTCATAGGTGACAGCTTCTGTGACAACAGCTTTCAGAATAGAGAACTGAATGTGTCCAAGGGAGATAGTAATATTTCATACTTCTCCAAGGGGTTGAGTTCAGGCTCCATCTGTGACTATGATGCTCAGGTTGGATGGTCCATCAATGGGCCACTGAAGGGTATCCAGGAATCATTTGGCAATGACACAGACAGCTGCTCCTGTGTCTATGAGGATTTTCACTTTTTGTCCTCCAATATCTCTATGTAGGTAGGTGCTGACATGTCTTTTGGCTGCCTGAACAGGGATGGGAGCTGGTTCTTGCTGTAGGATTGGGACCCAGCCAGTGCTAGACCTGGTTGTTCTCAACAATTTATTTCGAATTCCAGCTGGTATCAGTTGCAGGAACTATAGGAGAGGGACTTCCATCTTGATCTCTTGAATCTTCTGCCAGGCTTCATTGTAAATGTCTCTGGGCATGGTCTTTGGAGAGTACTTCTTCTTGGGCTTTGGGGCTATAGGTTCCCATTCTTCTTGTTTCATTTCTTCATCTTCTGGTAGTAGCTCATTTGTTTCGGGAACAAATGGTGAGGGAGTTTGGGGAGGTGTTTCTACCTGTTCCTCCTCATGCTCTTCGTCTTCTTCCTGGATCATTCTTCTGCTGATGTTTCTGGATGGCCTTCCTACAGGTCTCTTCCTTTTCTCTGCTGGGAAGACTGTTTTTTGGGTGGTAACCTTGATAGGATATAAGTCTAGGTCACTGTAGTCTTCACTGTTGCTTGCTTTCTCAAAATCTTCAACAGGATGGGCTTCAGTCTTCTTATACTAGGTATCACTCCTTCAGTTTGGTGGTTCTGAGTCCCTTTGGTCACTTCTTTTGTTATCACATTCAGTGGCATAGTATCCAAATTGTCCACAGTAGAAGCATTGGACTTGGGCTCTATCTCGAACAGGGTACCTTCTTTCTTCTTGCTTTTTTTTTTTTTTTTT
>RBNI01000454.1:0-31075 GCA_003990745.1 Jimgerdemannia flammicorona | reverse complement strand
GCACTTAGTACTACACCCATATCTAGCATAGCCCAGATAGCCCCTCACTAGTATAAATACCCCCTTCCCCAGACCTCAGAATCTCAGACCTGAACAATCCAAACACAACTCCTGAGCACTTCCCCACGATATCCCTTTACACAACTACTCCTAGTATAGCAATATCATGAATAGCGAATAAACCTATTAAATAACCCACAAACCACTCTTAAGTAAATCCGCTCCCTGTTAGGTCCTACTCCTAACTCCGTCACGAAATTTCCTAATTGGGTATTGTCTGCAGCGATACGCCAATTCAACTAAGCTGGTCTTAGTTCCTTGAACTTCCTGAAATACGGAAAATCCTGAACATCCAGAACTAGTCCGGAAAAGGACTTTGGTTGAGACGTCAACCCGATCTTGAAATCAATAAGCGTAGAGGACGCACTCCATACGAAATTGATCTTGACCATAAGAAAACGGTCTTCCAGAATATCCAGAACTTCCAGAAAACCCTTTCAGAACTACGTAACGGTTACCCTAAAAAGCAACCCTCTTACACCAGTGCTCTTTTCCTGTATAACAGTTGTTCCTCCACTAGTATTCTGATGTAATACTGAATTATTCCAGTACTATTTTCCTATATTACTGAAATTATACCAGCATCCTGAACCTATGCAACCATCAGTACTGACTCTGGAACTTGGTAGTTTTCTGTATCCTGGCATTTTATTTTAATTATTGGAATTTATATTTAGCTTTATATCTTAGCAACTATTGAATTATATTTTGTATAAATACTCCTCTTATTTTCTCTGAAATAAAGTCAGTCTACTCAGTGCAATATACATACTTTCTTACAAGCAATCTAGAGATAACAAGAACCTTGAGAAGACACTCTAATAAGAACTTGCTTATAACAAACTTGAGTTAGTCTAAGAGATATACCTTGAAGAGAATCTGGTATATTTGAAGGACTCAGTGACCACTATATGACAATATATAAGAATCTCTTCTCAATTGGCAAAATAATGACCCATATTAATAAAGAAATATATATATATCTAAAGAGAGCAACTATATATAGTCTGAAAAATAATAAGGAGATTATAATAATATCAAAATAAGATAATCTTTACATAATCAATAGTATGCTAAATAGTATAAAAACCTCTATATAAATGATAACTATATCTAATGCATTCAATATATAATATCAATACTTAGGATATATAAGTAATATAAGTCTGGAAAGGGTGATCAGAAATAGATCTATATAAGAATTACTAATAATATATCTTAAGAGATTCTGTATAATATATATATTGTAATGGTGATCCCAGAATGATGACATCAGTACAGAAGACAGTCTTTTCCTGCAAGCCACCAGATCAGAGCACAAGGAGATTATATGGTATATGAGATGAGTGATAATGACCAACTGTGAGTCATTGCAACCATGATATGGGTATCTTGAGAAATATAAAAGAAGGATTAAGGAACTGCAGTAGCAGCAACTAATAAAAACCACCAATCCCAAAATAGCTCAAAGATTTACCATAAACAAAATGCCTGCTACCCACCAAACCTTAAGGTCAAGGAACTACCAAGGCACTTCAGTTGAAGAAAGGATGTTCCAAGACATCAGAAGAGCTATAGGGACCCGTTCAAAAAGGACTCCTAGTGTTAACCTGGGTACTGCAGACCCTTATCACTTTATCCTCTATCACCATGAAATGGAAACAAGGATCACCATTGCTACTGAATACCTTCAAATGTGGCAGGAGTACAAAATAGGAAATCTTCTCTGCTAGGAGTTCCCACAGGCTAGTACTCAAGAGCTACAAGATGCTACTCTCATAGATATACATGAAACGAGGATAGCTAAGAAGATCCATCAGATCTTCAGATATACACCATGGTTGATCCCCAACTTGGAGTATATTAGAGTCTCAGATTTCAGAGACCTGTCATCCTGCTGTATCAATGCACTAGAAGCCAGAGTGGCCACAGAAGCTCAGTCTACTATCACCCTCAACAGTGATAAAGTAGAAGACTTCTGGCATCCCATCCTTCAGGACAACCCAGACCAATTCTTGCAAGAATTGATCTCAGTATTCTAAGGCTCAAGCATCTGGGTTAGATCCCCCCAAGACCCCACATTTGTTCCTTATTTTATAGAAGAGAACCTCATAGATTGGAGAGCCTCCGATTTCCCTACCACTGAACATGATGACATCATCAGTGATGACATCATCCCACATGACTTCGACATATGCGAGACGTGCAATGAAGCACATGAAGTACGTGAAATGCATGACCTATATGATGAATTTGCAGATCTCATCTCCTTCCATGATGATGATAATGATGAAGCTCCTATAATCCTGAACATTCTGCTCTAAGTTTCTTGTTATACTGGATAATGCCAGCACTGGTATTCTCATGTAACACTAGATAATGCCAGCACCAGTATTCTCATATAACACTGGATAATGTCAGCACTGGTATTCTCATATAATACTGGATAATGCCAGCACCGGTATCCTGTACAACCATCAGTGCTGACCCTGGAACTTAGTAGTTTTAGTTATTGGAATTTATATTTAGCTTTATATCTTAGCAACCATTGAATTATATTTTGTATAAATATCCCTCTTATTTCCTCTAAAATAAAGTCAGTTCCTCTCAGTGCAATACATATACTTCCTTGCAAGCAATCTAAGAGATAACAAGACAGTTAAAGATAAGAAGTTTGAGGACTATAAGACCTTGGAAAGGTACTCCAATAAGAACTTACTTATAACAACTTGAGTTAGTCTAAGAGATACACCTTAAAGAGAATCTGGCATATTTGAAGGACTCAGTGACCACTACGTGACAATATAAAATAAAGCAATCTGAGATTTATTCAAAGAATGACTAAAATGTATATCTGAAATTCTAGACCTTATATATATAGATATATATAGCTTAATACATACTACTTTCTAAAGTAGGAAGAAATATTTCATCACATTCATCAATAATTATATGTATAAAGTATATATATAATTCTTAATAGTGAAAAAAAAAGTCTTAGAGAAATTTAAAGAGTTTAAAGTATTGTAGAAAACTAGATAAGATATAAAATATATGCTATATACTCAGATAATAGATGTGAATATATCAATAGTATATTTAAGTAATATCTGAGAAAATACAGTATTGTTATTAAATAATAGTTCTATATATATCTCAGTATAATAGTATAACTAAGTAATTTAACTATATATCTATAGAAATAATATATAATGATCAATATAGCTAAACAATTATATATATTCTTATTAACTAAGATTATCAATATAGTAGTATATATATGTAACTAATATATATATATCTCAAGTATTGAACAAGGAATCTGACAATAACAATAAGCAATCTAGAGACAATGATCTCACTCTTGAAGAATTATGAAGCAGATCTAAGCCAGACATTTCACATCTATATATATTAAGATATAAGATCTACATTCTAAAGAAAGGAGAAAATTAGTATAAATTTGAACCTAAGGCTGATGAGTATATATTTCTTAGATATAACTAAAAGTTATATATTCTTCAAATACACTAGATTCTCTTCAAGGTGTATCTCTTAGACTAACTCAAGTTTGTTATAAGCAAGTTCTTATTGGAGTGCCTTCCTAAGGTCTTATAGTCCTCAAACTTCTTATCTTTAAACTGTCTTGTTATCTCTTAGATTGCTTGCAAGGAAGTGTGTATATTGCACTAAGAGGAACTGACTTTATTTCAGAGGAAATAAGAGGGGTATTTATACAAAATATAATTCAATGGTTGCTAAGATATAAAGCTAAATATAAATTCCAATAACTAAAACTACTAAGTTCCAGGGTCAGTACTGATGGTTGTACAGATTCAGGATACTGGTATTATTTAGTATTATATCAAAATGCCAGTGCTGGAACAATTTCGCATCACCTCAGAATACTGGTGCTGGCATTATCCAGTGTTACATGAGAATACCAGTGCTGGCATTATCCAGTGTAACAAAGAACTTAGAGCAGAAAGTTCAGGATCATGGGGGCTTCATCATCATCATCATCATTACTAAAGGAGATGAGATCTATGAATTCATCATGCAGGTTGTGCATTTTGCATACTTTGCATGCTTCGAGTATATCATATGTCTCATATATGTCAAAGTTGCATGGGATGATGTCATTGCTGATGATGTCATCACATTCAGCAGTGGGGAAATTGGGAACAAGATCTGGAGCTCTCCAGTCTATGAGGTTCTTTCTACAAAATAGGAGACAAATGTGGGGTCTTGGAGAGATCTAACCTAGATGCTTGGGCCTTGGAATACTGAGATCAATCCTTGCAGGAATTGGTCTGGGTTGTCCTGAAGGATAGGATGCCAGAAGTCTTCTACTTCTTCGCTGTTGAGGGTGATAGTGGACTGGGCTTCTGTAGCCACCCTGGCTTCTAGTGCATTGATACAGTGAGATGACAGGTCTCTGAAGTCTGAGACTCTAACATACTCCAAGTTGGGGATCGATCATGGTGCATGCCTGAAGATCTGATGGATCTTCTTAGCTGTCCTCGTTTTGCATATATCCATAGAAGTGGCATCTTATAGCTCTTAGATGCTGGCCTGTGGGAACTCCCAGCAGAGGAGGTTTCCTATTTCATACTCCTGTCACATTTGGAGGCATTCAGTAGCAATAGTGATCCTTATTTTCATTTCACAGTGGTAGAGAATAAAGTGATAGAGATCTGCAGTACCCAGGTTGACACTAGGAGTCCTTCTTGAGCGAGTCCTCATGACTCTTCTGATGTCTTGGAACATCCTTTCTTCAACCAAGGTACCTTGGTGATTCCTTGACCTTGAGATTTAGTGGGCAGCAGGCATTTTTGTTTGTGGTAAGTCTTTGAGCTATTTTGGGATTGGTGGTTCTTGTTGGTTGCTGCTACTGCAGTTCCTTAATTCTTCTTTTATATTCTTCAGGATGCTTATACTGTGGTCACAATGACTCACAGTTGGTCATCATTGCTCATCTCATATACCATATGATCTTCTTGTGCTCTGATCTAGTAGCTTGTAATCCTGTACTGATGTCATTATTCTGGGGTCACCATAACATCTTCCTCCTGAATAAGGATCTTCCTGAGCATCCTTATTCATTAGTCCAGTCCTGAAAAATTTTCTGATCCCATAACCTCTGGCAAGGGAATGAAAAGTGATATTTATAGGCTGACATCTTCCCTTTATATTTTGGCATAATGGTGAAGAGTCGCTCCTTTCATATAGAGCAAGGGCCTGATTCTGATCTTGACCAATCAGTTGACAGTTCAAACTCCTCTGACTTCAAATGTCTCACAGATGAGTAGTTGCCAGTACCATATCTCTTAGAGAATGGTCCAGACAGATAGCCTGCTGGTCATGAGACATACTGTTATGATTCACAGACTAGAACCTCATGGGCGGTCATCACATTTTGCTTCTCTTATATAGGTTCATGGTACTTCTTGAGTCTGTTCCTGTGTACCATAGTAGGCAGTATGGTCTCTGAGATTTTCTAAGCTAGAAGGTGGTTCCCTTGATATCTTGTATGTAGAAGGGTCCTTCTCATTTGGGTTCCAGTTTTCATGACCATGAGGCTTCTACCATATTTCAATACAGTAGAACCTTTTCTCCAATTCGGATGGGTTCTAGGGCCTTGTGATTCTTTTCCATATTCTTCCTTATCAGCACTTGTGACTTGGTGATGTAATCTTCAGCCTTCTTTCAGATTTGGTGTAGTCTCCGGATTTCTGCATCAACCCATCTCCAAGTTAGGTCTAGATTTGTGGCTGAGGTTCCATCAGAATCTTCTTCTCCAAAGAGCAGCTCTCTTGAGGTAAAGTGTGTGCTCTGTGACCATATATCTCATAGGACAGAGAGGGTGGTTGGGAGATAGTTATCCCAATTCCCATATATCTCTGAGATCTTCGCTAGGATGTTCTTGAGGGTCTTTTTGGTTCTCTCTGTCTGTCTATTTCCTTGAGGGTAGTATGTGGTAGTCTTGATATACTGGATCTTGTATTTCTAATACATTATCTCATGGAATTTATTGACAAATTCCGTGCTGTGGTCTGTGGTGATTTGCTTCAGTGTCTTGTAGTGGCAGATGATTTCTTGGTGCAGGAAATCAGCTATAGAGAGGGCATTGGCTTCTTGTAATACTCCTGCCTCTATCCATTTGGTGAAGAGGTCTACAATAACTATAATATAGTGGTTACTTGATAGTATTACTGGTAGTGGTCCAATGATATCCATTGTGATGTGGTGGAAGAGGATAGGCTCAATTCTTGATGATCTGGATGCCTGGTCTTGCTGATCTTATTTCTGTTTTTGGTACTTGTCACACTCTTTGACAAATTGGTGCAGGTCTTCTTCCATCTTGGGCCACCACATGGTTCTTCTTGCTTTGTCATATGTGTTGGTTCCTCCTAGGTGTCCTTGCTCATGTACTTCCTTCATTACTTGATACTTCTTGTGTTCGGGTATTACTAGCTTTCCTCCTTTTCTGAGTGTAGTGTTGTCTAGTTCAAACTGTTTCTAAGTCCAGTTGATGATGGTGATTGTCCAGAGTTTGAGGTAGTTGGGCATCTTCTGCTGCCCAAGGTAGCTGATTAATCCATAGTATAGCTCCTTATTCATGTTGAATAATCTTGATGAGGGTGTTTCGGGGTGTCCTTGAGAGTGCATTGGCATTGGTGTTGGTCTTTCCTGAGTGGTGCTTGACAGTACAGTCATACTCTTGCAGCCTGTAGATCCATCTGGCATATATTCCTTTGGGGTTCAGAGTGTAGAATAGTTAGGCAAGAGTGGAATAGTCTGTTTGAATGGTGAAGTGTTTCCCAGCTTGGTAGTAGTGGAACTTGTCTACTGCCCAAACTACTGCTAAGCATTCAAGCTTGCATGACTTGTAGTTCTGCTCTGCTCCATGGGTACCTCGGCTTATATAGGAGATGACATATTCATATCCATCTTTCTTCTGAGCTAGGACTGCTCCAAGTCCTATAGCACTCGCATCTGTCTGCAGGATGAATTCTAGGTTCCAATCTGGTCTTCTGAGGATAGGTGCTTGGGTCAACCTGGTCTTGAGTTTATTGAAGGTTTCTTGGCACTCCTTGGTCCATTCAAATTTGGTCTCCATCTTCAGTAGCTCATAGATAGGTTCTGTAATGTGAAGTATCCTTTGATGAATCTTCTGTAGTAGCTGGCCAGTCCAAGGAAGGCATGGACTTCTGTGGTTGTTCTGGGTCTCAGGTAGGCTGCAATAGCCTTGATCTTCATAGAGTCTGTATAGATTCCAGTCTGGTTGATGAGGTGTCCTAGGTAGGCGATTTCTTGAGCTGCAAACTTATATTTCTTGGGCTTGATATAGAGGCCATGCTCCTTGAGCCTCTTGAGGGCTAGCTGTATATGATTGACATGTTCCCATATAGTATTGCTGAAGATGATCACATCATCAACATAGATAAAGAGCCATTTTCCAATCTTGTTACTGAAGACTCTGTTCATCATTCACTGGAAACTTGCTAGGGCATTGCACATTCCAAATGGCATTTGCAGATAGATATAGGTGGCATCTAGTATGATGAAGGCTGATTTCTCACTAGCATCTTGAGTGAAACCGATCTGATGGAAGCCTGAGAACAGATCCAGGGTGGTGTAGTATTTGGCTTTGCTTCCAAGAGTGGTAAGAATTTCTTAAATATTTGGCAAGGGCTGCCTATCCTTCTTGGTGATGGCATTGAGTTTCCTGTAGTCAATACAGAGTCTTGGTGCAAACTCTCCAGGCTTGCTTTCTTTTTCGGGATAAGGACAATGGATGAAGCCCAGGGGCTGATAGCTTGTTTGATGATTCCGGCTTCTTCTATTTCCTTGAGTTCTGCTCGCAGCCATTCTCTGTAGGCAGGTGGTATGGGTCTGGCTTTCTGGTAGATGGGCTTGGTATTACCAGTGTCAACTTCGTGGTAGTACTTGGGTTCTTAATTATGGATATCTCTGAAGTCTATAGCAAGTACTCCTTTGTTCTGGTGCAGGATCTTGAGAAGTTGTTCTTCCAGGGGAAAGTTTTCTCTAATGGTATATGTGTGCTTGTTCTGGTCCTTGTCTTTCTTGTGCTCAAGTTCAGTAATCTTGGTGGTGGCATAGACTCCTCTTCCAGTAGATCCAAAGCCTTGTTCTCCTCTCTTCATCTTGATGAGTTCGATGGCTTCTATGATCTTGGGTTTCTTGATTTTGTGGATCAGCATCTGGCCAATCCTGTCATACTTCTTGACTTCAAAGGGGGTGGTGTAGTTGTGATTTCTGGCTATGAGGAAAATCTTGCCAGTATAATCAGGATCAATTACTCCTCCTTCAACTGAGATTTTGCTTTTGGCCAGACTACTCCTGGTCTTGATAATTCTGACATGGTTTTCTGGCAGCTTGATTCCAATTCCAGTGCCAGTAGGGTGATGGTCTGTGGTTTGAGGGTAGCATCTTGAATGCTGGCAAGGTCCATTCCTATGGCTCCTTCAGTCTTGTATTCTGGGATCTTGGCTTTAGGGTGAAACTTCTTGACCTTGAGGGTGATGTCTGATTCTTGTTCCTCCTCATCGTCACTGTCAGCTTGAAGCTCTGGGGGCTGGTCATATTCTTTGGCTTTCCTTTTTGCTTCAGTGGCTTCTTGCTCATATTTCTGTTGGCAGATTTTCCTGACTTCACTGATACAGAACTAGCAGTCATTCAGGTGTTCAGAGCAGTACATCCTAGTACCATGGAAGCATCTTCCTTGAGAGGTATAGCCATTGATAATCTTATTGTACCACTGCTCATCTGTAAGCTTAGGTGTTTTGTTCTTGTTCTTGTTCACTGAGTGCATAAAGACTTCTGTGTCCTCTTCATCTCCTTCCTCCATGTCTGATAGAACTCCTTTGTGGACATTGATAGAGACTCGTACCTTTCTTTCTCTATAGTTGATCTGCATCTTCTGGGCATTGAGGTCAATGATGGCCTTGGCCTTGTGAAGCTATTGGTTGCCAATGAGGATGTCATAGTTGGTGGCACATATAACAATCACGTCTACTAGGATAGTAGCTCCTCCTATCTTGATGGGGACTTCTTGGATTTTGCCAAGAGGGGTAGCTTATATACCATCTACTGTGACATAGACCATCTTGGTGGACTCTTCAATGTCCCAATCTAGGCAGTCAATTGCCTTCTTGCTCATGAGGTATTCTCCAGCACCAGTATCAATGATAGCATCAAAGATACAGTCTTCGATCTGACATAGAGTGTAGGCTGATATCTTGTGCTGGTCTTTGGATTCTTCACCTGAGTTCTCAGATTCTTCCTGTATATTGTGAGCTTCTACAATCTTGTACTCTTGATTCTTGGCAGTAGTTGCAAGTTCTACTCTCAACTGCTTTCTGAAGGCAGGGACTTCAGCTAGTTGTCCAAAAGTAGCATTGACCTTCTGTTCCTTGAGGTCCTTGTAGATATCATACTAGTGGATCTTGGTCTTGCACAGCTTCTGTTCCTTCTTACTTTCACTTTCTCCTGAGACTGGAGTAGTATCTTCAATGATTTGGCAGGCAGCTTTGTCTAACTCTATATCTTGATCAATCTCCTTAGGTTGGGTCTTGCTTTGAATGGTGACAGCTGGGGTCTTCTTTGGTCTTCCAACTGGCTTGCTGTTGCTCTTCTTGTCATAGGGCTTGGACTGGGTTCTGGTACCTTCAGTAGCAGGGTAGAATTCGAGCTCCTCATAATACTCTTCATCATCAGTGTCACTAATTTCCTCGATGACTACTATATTGGTTTGTTCTCTAGTTCTGCTAGCATTACTTGGTTGGGCTTTGCATCTTGTTTCAGTCATGCAATTCTTTGCATAGTGGCCTTCTTCTCTACATCTGAAGCATGTGATGTTATTGTGTTTTTCTATAGCAGTTACAAATCTCTGTACTGGTCTCCTGTTGGTGCTTCAGACTTCTCTATCAACATCACCAAGGTGTGCAGTCATCTCGGTGAACTGCTTGACAAGTTCCTCCACTGGGTCAGCTTTGGCTGTCTTGGGGATAGGTGTGGTTGGTTGTCTGTTCACAACTATAGCAGGTAAAATACTAGTTGGCTTTGATGGCTCCATCTTGATGCCAGTTATTTTCTCCATTGAGTGTTTGGCAGGGTGTCTAGCAGTCCAATATCTCTGTGCAAAGACCACTTTCTGATCAAGAGTTAGTGTAGCTGGGGTAGACTGGATTGCTAGGGCAATTTCAGGGTGAACTCCTTTGAGGAAGTTGAATTCGCTATTTGTTTCTTGAGGCAGTCATCATAGCTAGCCAAGACAATCTGGTGGCAGATTTGGATATAGAATGAGTTGGGATCTTCGCTAAGTCTCTGGCAGATAGTATTGAGTTGATCCTTGAGAGCTTGCTTGATCTCTTCGGTATAATATGTTGTTCTGAGAAAGGTCTTCATGTTGGCAAGTTTGGCTACACCAGCATTAGTAATGGTGGCTGCATTGAACTTATCTCTGGTAGGTCCTCTGAGGCTGACTGGTAGAAGGGCCAATTGAGCATCTATACCAAGGGCTCATATGGCAGCAAATTGTTCAAAGTCTTCAATGAAGGTCAGGATTGACTCTTCAGTAATATATCCATAGAATATAGGGGGATGCATTTTTATCTTGTCTTGAATTCTTGCAGGGGTGACTCTTGTAGTCAGAGTAGTTGTTGTGGGGGTTGTTCATTTTTCAGCTTTAAAGTGAAGGATTTGTCTTAAATCACCAGCCAATGAGCACCAAGTTGTCACATAGTAGTCACTGAGTCCTTCAAATATACCAGATTCTCTTCAAGGTGTATCTCTTAGACTAACTCAAGTTTGTTATAAGCAAGTTCTTATTGGAGTGCCTTTTCAAGGTCTTATAGTCCTCAAACTTCATATCTTTAAACTATCTTATTATCTCTTAGATTGCTTGTAAGGAAGTGTGTATATTATACTGAGAGGAACTGACTTTATTTCAGAGGAAATAAGAGGGTTATTTATACAAAATATAATTCAATGGTTGCTAAGATATAAAGCTAAATATAAATTCCAATAACTAAAACTACTAAGTTCCAGGGTCGATACTGATGGTTGTACAGGTTCAGGATGCTGGTATTATTTAGTATTATATCAAAATGCCAGTGCTGGAACAATTTCGTGTCACCTCAGAATACCAGTGCTGGCATTATCTAGTATTACATGAGAATACTGGTACTGGCATTATCCAGTATAACAAAGAACTTAGAGCAGAAAGTTCAGGATCATGGGGGCTTTATCGTCATCATCATCATCACTGAAGGAGATGAGATCCGCAAATTTGTCATGCAGGTCATGCATTTCGTGTACTTCATGTGCTTTGGGTATATCATGTGTCTCATATATGTCGAAGTCGCATGGGATGACATCATCACCAATGACATCATCACATTTGGTGGTGGGGAAATCAGGAACAAGATCTGGAGCTCTCTAGTCTATGAGGTTCTCTTCCACAAAATAGGGGACAAATGTAGAGTCTTGGGGGGATCTAACCTGGATGCTTGGGCCTTGGAATACTGAGATCAATCCTTGCAGAAATTGGTCTTGGTTGTCTTGAAGGATAGGATGCCAGAAGTCTTCTACTTCTTCGCTGTTGAGGATGATAGTGGACTGGGCTTCTGTAGCCACCCTGGCTTCTAGTACATTGATATGGCAGGATGACAGGTCTCTGAAGTCTGAGACTCTAACATACTCCAAGTTGGGGATCGACCATGGTGCATGTCTGAAGATCTGATGGATCTTCTTAGCTATCCTCGTTTTGCATATATCCATGGGAGTGGCATCTTGTAGCTCTTGGGTACTGGCCTGTGGGAACTCCTGGCAGAGGAGGTTTCCTATTTTGTACTCCTGCCACATTTGGAGGCATTCAGTAGTAATGGTGATCCTTGTTTTCATTTCATGGCAGTAGAGAATAAAGTGATAGAGATCTGTAGTATCCAGATTGATACTAGGAGTCCTTCTTGAGCAGGTCCTCATGGCTCTTCTGATGTCTTGGAACATTCTTTCTTCAACCGAGATGCCTTGATGATTCCTTGACCTTGAGGTTTGGCAGGTAGCAGGCATTTTTGTTTGTGGTAAGTCTTTGAGCTATTTTGGAATTAGTGGTTCTTGTTGATTACTGCTACTGTAGTTCCTTGATCCTTCTTTTATATTCTTCAGGATGCTTGTACTTTGGTCACAATGACTCACAGTTGGTCATCATTGCTCATCTCATATGCCATATGATCTTCTTGTGCTCTGATCTGGTGGCTTGCAAGGAAAGACTGTCTTCTGTACTGATGTCATTATTCTGGAGTCATTGTTACAATATATTATAGAATTTATATAGTAATCTTGAAGGATATAAGTTTAGAAAAAAAGACTTAAAGATCTATATAAATATACTAGTTAGAACTTCTATCTCTATCTCTATATATTAGTTAATATAAATATAGTAATCAGTAACAATCCATCCAGTAGTTAATCAAAGTTATTTTTAACTACTATATATACATATCTGAGCTAAGAATAACAGAGATCAAAGGTAAAGATTATATGTAGCAAACTCTTTAATGATAAAATATTTATTATGAAACTTATTCTGATTTAGAGATTATTGAGATATACTAAAGATCTCTTTATAGAAGTAGCAACTTATCTACATATAAAGGGAGATATAGGAGTGAATTTAGAAAATATTTTTACATTGATGAAAAATATTGATATAAGCACCAGTACTAATATAAGCTATATATTGAGTACTTATATATATAGCAAAGAAGTCTGGCTTATAGATTCTAGTACAATATAATATATAATAGTATACTATGAGTAGTTCTCTATATATAAGAAGTTTGAATATTCCATACCTATCAAACTAGATAATAATAATATCATCTATACTTAAGATAAGAGTAATATTAATATATATTTATATAGGAAAGTTGATAAACTCTCAGATACCTTTATATGCTCTAAATATAAGTAAGAATCTCTTCTCAATAGACTAGATAATAGCTTGAGAAGATAAAGGAGTAAATATATGATTAAATAGTATAATAGTAATCAATCTAAAGAATAATAAGAAGCTAATGTTATATTGAAAAGAAGAACTTATATATAATTGATAGTATACTAAGTAGTGTATTATCTATATATTTTACTATAACTGAAGAGAATCTCTGATATATATAGCATGAATGCTTAAGTTATATCAGTAAGACAAGCTCGGAATAGATAATAAGAAGTAAATCTGTATATAGATTACTAAACTGTATATCTTTAAACTTCTTTTATAATGGATATATAGCAAATAAGACTTTTTGTGACCTTTTCAAAAATAGATAAAGTAAGTAGCCAGTATTCTCAACATAATATATATAAATATCTATGGTTCTATATAAATAGCAATATACTCTAAGAAGAAGTATTTTATTACTTTTATTGATGATTATACTCATAAAGTCTATATATATATACTTCTTTATATTAAATAATAAAGTATTTGAAAAATTTAATAAATTTAAGACAACTGTAGAGAATGAAATAAGATATAAGTTATAGACCCTATACTCAGATAATAGAAAGGAATATGTCAACAAAGCCTTCAGATACTTCTTGAAGAAGTATAGTATTCAGCACTCTATAATAGCTCTCTATATATCTGAACAGAATAGTGTAGCAGAATGGTTTAATTGAACAGTAGTAGAGATAGCTCAAATAATGATAAATATAGCCAGCTTACTATACTCTTTCTGAACTGAAGCAGTGAATATAGCAGTACATATATATCTGAAATCATTATATTTCCTGAGCTCTAAATAAGGAATCTAACAATAGTCAACAATCTAGAAACAATGGTAATCTTACCTCTAAGGAATTATAAAGTAGATCTAAGCCCAATATCTCACATCTACAGATATTTAAAAGTGAGACTTATGTTCTTGATAAAGGTGACAATAAAGACAAATTTGAGCTTAAGGCAGATAAGTATATATTTCTTACATATAATAGAGCAGTATATAGATTATAGAATCTGCAGGAATATTATATAGTCATCTCTTACAATATTCAATTTAAGGAGACCAAAGAGTGAGAAATTCATATAGAAATTCTTATCTTGATCAATCTGATAGTATAGTTAGTAATATTTATACTAACTTCAAAGATATCTCTAGTATATATATATGTCAGTACTAGTATAATCTATATATACTAATGAGACTATCAGAACTAAGAATTATAGAAATTATAGTTGAAGATAATAATGAGAATACCTCTCTGAAGGAGAAGAAAAAGTATAAATCTAGACTACAAAATAGATTAAAGTAGATTTAGAAGATTATTAGGACTCTAAGATATTCTATTACAGACATTATGTGAACTATACTTGTAAGTATATATATAGTGTAATGACTGGTGAGCTAGTATACTATGATGAAGCTAAATACTCAGATAATAAGAAAGAGTAGAAAAAGGCTATAGATGAGGAATATAATTCACTAATTAAGAATAACACCTGGGATCTAGTCTCTCTTCTGGTAGATAGATAAGCTATAGGATTGAAATGGGTTTACAAGATCAAGCATAAAGTCAATAGAACAGTAGAGCAGTATAAGGCCTAATTTGTAGCAAAGGAATATTTATAAGAATATGATATAGACGACAATGAGACCTTCTCTCTGGTATTCAAGCTTACTTTACTTAGAAAACTTCTTATAATCAGAGCTAAATATGATTATAAAAGTCACTAAATAGATATTAAGACAGCCTTCTTGAATGGTGATATAGATATGGAGCTATATATTATTACATAGTGGTTACTGAGTCCTTCAAATATACTAGATTCTCTTCAAGGTATATCTCTTAGACTAACTCAAGTTTATTATAAGTAAGTTCTTATTGGAGTATCTTCCCAAGGTCTTATAGTCCTCAAACTTTTTATCTTTAAATTGTCTTGTTATCTCTTTAGATTGCTTGCAAGGAAGTATGTGTATTGCACTGAGAGGAACTGAATGGACTGACTTTATTTCAGAGGAAATAAGAGGGGTATTTATACAAAATATAATTCAATGGTTGCTAAGATATAAAGCTAAATATAAATTCCAATAACTAAAATAAAATGCCAGAACAGGAAAAACTGCTAAGTTCCAGGGTCAGTACTGATGATTGTACAGATTCAGGATACTGGTATAATTCAGTATCACATCAGAATGCCAGTGCTAGCATTATTCAGTATAACCAAGAGACTTAGAGCAGAATGTTCAGGACCATGGAGGCTTCATCCTCATCATCACTGAAGGAGATGAGATCTGTGAATTCATCATCATCGCATAGGTCACACATTTTACATACTTCGTGCATTTTACATACTTTGCATACTTCATATATGTCATGCGGGATGACATCATCGCTGATGATGTCATCATGTTCGGCAGGGAAATCAGGGGCTCTCCAATCTATGAGGTTCTCTTCCACAAAATAGGGAACAAATATGGGGTCTTAGGGAGGTCTAATTTGGATGCTTGGGCCTTGGAATACTGAGATCAATCCTTACAGAAATTGATTTGGGTTATCCTGAAGGATGGAATACCAGAAGTCTTCTACTTTGTCACTATCAAGATTGATAGTAGACTGGACTTCTGTAGCCACTCTGGCTTCTAGTGCATTGATATGGTGAGCTGACAGGTCTCTGAAGTCTGAGACTCTAATATACTCCAAGTTGGGGATTGACTATGGTGCATGCCTAAAGATCTGATGAATCTTCTTTACTGTCCTTATTTCATGTATATCCATGGAAGTGGCATCTTGTAGCTCTTGAGTGCTGGCCTGTGGGAACTCCCAGCAGAGGAGGTTTCCTATTTCATACTCCTGCTACATTTGGAGGCATTCAGTAGCAATGGTGATCCTTGTTTCTATTTCACAGTGGTAGAGGATATAATGATAAGGGTCAGCAGTACCCAGGTTGATACTAGGAGTCCTTTTTGTGTGGGTATTCATGGCTCTTCTGATTTCTTGGAACATCCTTTCTTCAACTGAGATATCTTGGTAGTTTCTTAACCTTGAGATTTGGCAAGCAGCAGGCATTTCATTTGTAGTGAGTCTTTGAGCTATTTTGGGATTAGTGGGTCTTGTTGGTTGCTACTACTATGGTTCCTTGATCCTTCTTTTATATTCCTCAAGATACTCATACTATAGTCACAATGACTCACAGTTGGTCATCATTGCTCATCTCATATGCCATATAATCTTCTTGTGCTCCAATCTAGTGGGTTGTAAGGAAGGCTGTCTCCTGTGCTGATATCATCATTCTGGAGTCACCATTACATCTTCCTTCTCTTCTTGAGCATCCCTATTTATTGGTCCAGTTCTGAAAAATTTTCTGATCCCATAGCCTCTGACAAGGGGTTGAAAAGTGGTATTTATGGGCTGATATCTTCCCTTTGTATTTTAGCATGATGGTGAAGGGTCACTCCCTTCATATAGTGCAAGGGCCTGATTCTGATCTTGACTAATCAGTTGATGGTTCGAAATCCTCTGGCTTTCAAAGTCTCATGAATGAGTAGTTGCTGGTGCCATATCTCTTAGAGAATGGTCCAGACAGATAGTCTGCTGGTTATGGGACATGCTGTTATAATTCACAGACTAGAACCTCGCAGGTGGTCATCATGTTTTGCTTCTCTTATATAGGTTCATGGTACTTCTTGAGTCTATTCCTATGTACCATGATAGGCAGTATGGTCCCTGAGATTTTTCAAAGCCAGAAGATAGTTCTCTTGATATCTTGTATATAGAAGGGTCCTTCCCATTTGGGTTCTAGTTTTCGTGACTATGAGGCTTCTACAATATTTTGATACAGTAGGACCTTTTCTCCAATTCGGATGGGTTCTAGGGTCTTGTGATTCTTTTCTGCATTCTTCCTTGTCAGTGCTTGTAACTTGATGATGTAATCTTCAGCCTTTTTCCTGATTTGGTGTAGTCTCTGGATTTCTGCATCAATCCATCTCCAAGTTAGGTCTAGATTTGTGGCTGAGGTTCCATCAGAATCTTCTTCTCCGAAGAGCAGTTCTCTTGGAGTAAAGTGTGTACTCTGTGACCATATATCTCATAGGACAGAGAGAGCAGTTGGGAGGTAGTTATCCCAATTCTCATATGTCTCTGAGATTTTTGCCAGAATGTTCTTGAGGGTCTGGTTGGTTCTTTCTGTCTGTCTATTTCCTTGAGGGTGATACATAGTGGTCTTGATGTGCTGGATCTTGTATTTCTGATATATTATCTCATGGAATCTATTGACAAATTCTGTACCATGGTCTGTTGTGATTTGCTTCAGTGTCTTGTAGCAGCAGATGATTTCTCAGTACAGGAAGTCAGCTATGGAGAGGGCATTGGCTTCTTGTAATGCTCCTACTTCTATCCATTTGGTAAAGAGGTCTACAATAACTATTATATAGCAGTTTCCTGATAGTATTACTGGTAGTGGCCCAATGATATCCATTACAATATGGTGGAAGGGGATAGGCTCAAATCTGGATGACCTGAGTACCTGGTCTTACTGATCTTGTTTCTGTTTTTGGCACTTATCACACCCTTTGACAAATTGGTACAGGTCTTCTTCCATCTTGGACCACCACATGGTTCTTCTTGCCTTATCATATATGTTGGTTCCTCTTAGGTATCCTTGCTCATGTACTTCCTTTATTACTTGATACTTCTTGTGTTTGGGTATTACTAGCTTTTCTCCTTTTCTGAGTATAGTGTTGTCTAGTTCAAACTGTTTCCAAGTCTGGTTGATGATGGTGATTGTCCAGGGTTCAAGGTGGTTGGGCATCTTCCACTGCCCAAGATAGCTGATTAATCCATAGTATAACTCCTTATTCATGTTGAGTAATCTTGATGGGGGTGTTTTGGGGTATCCTTGAGAGTGCATCAGTATTGGTGTTGGTTCTTTCTGAGTGGTGCTTGACAGTACAGTCATACTCTTGCAGCCTGTAGATCCATCTGACATATATTCCTTTGGGGTTCAGAGTGTGGAATAGCCAGGCAAGAGTGGAATGGTCTGTTTAAATAGTGAAGTATTTTCCAGCTAGGTAGTAGTGGAACTTGTCTACTGCCCAAACTACTGCTAAGCATTCAAGCTTGCATGACTCATAGTTCTGTTCTGCTCTATGGGTACCTTGGCTTGCATAGGAGATGACATATTCATGTCCATCTTTCTTCTGAGCTAGGACTGCTCCAAGTCCTATGGCACTTGTATCTGTCTGCAGAATGAATTCTAGATTCCAATCTGATCTTCTGAGGATAGGTGCTTGGGTCAATCTGGTCTTGAGTTCATTAAAGGTTTCTTGGCATTTCTTGGTCCATTTGAATTTGATTTCCTTCTTCAGTAGCTTATAGATAGGTGCTGCAATGTTGGAGTATCCTTTGATAAATCTTCTATAGTAGCTGGCCAGTCCAAGGAAGACATGGACTTCTGTAGCCATTCTGGGTCTTGGGTAGGCTACAACAGCCTCAATCTTTATGGAGTCTGTGTGGATTCTGGTCTGGTTGATGAGGTGTCCTAGGTAGGTGATTTCCTGGGTTGCAAACTTGCATTTCTTAGGCTTGATGTAAAGACCATACTCCTTGAGCTTCTTGAGGGCTAGCTGTATGTGATTGACATATTTCCATGTAGTATTGCTGAAGATGATCACATCATCAATATAGACAAAGAGCCATTTTCCAATCTCATTGCTGAAGACTCTGTTCATCATTTGCTGAAACTTACTGGGGTATTGCACATTCAAAATAGCATTCGCAGATAGATATAGGTGGCATCAGATGTAATGAAGGCTGATTTCTCACTGACATCTGAGTGAGACCAATCTGATAGAAGCCTGAGAACAGATCCAAGGTGGTGCAGTATTTGGCTTCACTTCTAAGGATGGTAAGAATTTCTTGAATATTTGGTAAGAGCTGCCTATTCTTCTTGGTGATAGCATTGAGCTTCTTGTAGTCAATGCAGAGTCTTGGTACAAACTCTCCAGGCTTGCTTCCTTTCTTTGGGATGAGGACAATGGGTGAAGCCCAGGGACTGATAGCTTGCTTGATGATTCTGGCTTCTTCCATTTCTTTGAGTTCTGCTTGCAGCCATTCTCTATAGGCAGGTGGTATGGGTCTGGCTTTCTGATAGATGGGCTTGGTATCACCAGTGTCAACTTCATGATAGTACTTGGGTTCTTGATTGTGGATATCTCTGAAGTCTGTAGCAAGTACTCCTTCATTCTGGTGCAGGATCTTAAGAAGTTGTTCTTCCAGTGGAAAGTTTTCTCTAAGAGTATATGTGTTCTTGTTCTGGTCCTTGTCTTTCTTATATTCAAGTTTGGTAATCTTAGTAGCAGCATAGGCTTCTCTTCCAGTAGATCCAAAGCCTTGTTCTCCTCTCTTGGTCTTGATAAGTTTGATGACTTCTATGATCTTGGGCTTCTTGATTTCATGGATCAGTATATGGCCAATCCTGTCATACTTCTTGACTTTGAATGTGGTGGTGGGGTTGTGATTTCTGACTATGAGGAAGATCTCACCAGTATAATCAGAGTCAATTACTCCTCCTTCAACTGAGATTTCACTTTTGGCCAGACTGCTCCTGGTCTTGATAATTCTGGCATAGTTCTCTGGCAGCTTGACTCCAATTCCCGTTTCAAGTAGGGTGGTGGTCTGTGGTTCAAGGGTAGCATCTTGAATACTGGCAAGGTCCATTCCTATGGCTTCTTCAGTCTTGTATTCTGGGATCTTGGCTTCGGGGTAGAACTTCTTGACCTTGAGGGTGATATCTGGTTCTTGTTTCTCCTCATCATCACTGTCAGCTTGAAGCTCTGGGGGCTGGTCATCTTCTTTGGCTTTCCTTTTTGCTTCAGTGGCTTCTTGCTCATATTTCTGTTGGCAGATTTTCCTGACTTCACTGATACAGGACCAGTAGTCATTTAGGTGTTCAGAGCAGTACATCCTAGTACTATGGGGGTATCTTCCTTGAGAGGCATAGCCATTGATAATCTTGTTGTACCACTACTCATCTATAAGTTTGGATGTCTTGTTGTTGTTCTTGTTCAGTGAGTACATGAAGACTTCTGTGTCCTCTTCATCTCCTTCTTCCATATCAGGTAGGACTCCTTTGTAAACATTGATAGGGACTCATACCTTTCTTCCTCTATAGTTGATCTGCATCTTCTGGGCATTGAGGTCAATGATGGTCTTGGCCTTATAAAGCCATTGGTTGCCAATGAGGATGTTATAGTTAGTAGTACTTATAACAATCACATCTACTGAGATGGTAGCTCCTTCTATCTTGATGGAGACTTCTTGGATTTTGCCAAGGGGGTAGCTCATGTACTATCTGCTGTAACATAGACCAGCTTGGTGGACTCTTCAATGTCTCAACCTAGGCAGTCAATTGCCTTCTTGCTCATGAGGCATCCTCCAGTACTGATATCAATGATAGCATCAAAGATACAGTCTTCAATCTGACATGGGGTATAGGCTGATATCTTGCACTGATCTTCAGATTCTTCACCTGAGTTTTTGGATTCTTCCTGTACATTGTGAGCTTCTACAATCTTGTACTCTTGATTCTTGGCAGTAGTTGCAAGTCCTACTATCAACTACTGTCTGAAGGCAGGACTTTGGCTAGCTGTCCAAAAGTAGCATTGACCTTCTGTTCCTTGAAGTCCTTGTAGATATCATACTGGTAGATCTTGGTCTTGTACAGCTTCTCTTCTTTCTTGCTTTTACTTTCTCCTGGGACTGGAGTAGTGTCTTCAATAATTTGGTGGATAGCTTCATCTAACTCCATGTCTTGATCAATCTCCTCAGGTTGAGTCTTGCTTTGAATAGTGATAACTAGGGTCTTCTTTGGTCTTCCAACTGGCTTACTGTTGCTTTTCTTATCATAGGGCTTGGACTGGGTTCTGGTACCTTCAGTAGCGGGGTAGAATTTGAGCTCCTTATAGTATTTTTCATCATCAGCATCACCAATCTCCTCGATGACTACTGCATTAGTTTGTTCTCTAGTTCTGCTAGTATTGCTTGGTTGGGCTTTGCATCTTGTTTTGGTCATACAATTCTTTGCATAGTGGCCTTCTTCTCTACATCTAAAGTATGTGATATTGCATTCTTCTGTAGCAGCTGCAAATCTCTGCACTGGTCTTCTGTTGGCACTTCAGACTTCTCTAACAACATCACCAAAGTGTATAGTCATCTTGGCAAACTGCTTGACAAGTTCCTCCACTGGGTCAGCTTTGGTTGCCTTGAGGATAGGTGGGGTTGATTGTTTGTTTACAACTGTAGCAGATATGATACTAGTTGGCTTTGATGGCTCCATCTTGATGCCAGTTATTTTCTCCATTAAGTGTTCAGTAGAGTGTCTGGCAGTCCAATATCTCTGTACAAAGACCACTTTCTGATCAAGGGTCAGTATAGCTGGGGTAGACCAGATTGCTAGAGCAATTTCAAGGTGAACTCTTTTGAGAAAGGTTGAATCTGCTATTTGTTCCTTGAGGACATCATCATAGCCAGCTAAGACAATCTGATGGCAGATTCAGGTATAGAATGAGTTGGGATCTTCGCTAAGTCTCTGGCAGATAGTATTGAGTTGATCCTTGAGAGCTTGCTTGATCTCTTTGATATAGTATGTTGTTCTGAGGAAGGCCTTCATGTTAGCAAGTTTGGCTACACCATTATTAGTAATAGTGGCTGCATTGAACTTATCTCTGGCAGGTCCTCTGAGGCTGACTAGTAGAAGGGCCAATTGTATATCCATACCAAGGGCTTGTATGGCAGCAAATTGTTCAAAGTCTTCAATGAAGGTCAGGATTGACTCTTTGGTAGTACATATATCCATAGAATGTGGGGAGATGTATTTCCATCTTGTCTTGAATTCTTGCAGAGATAACTCTTGTAGTCAGGGTAGCTGTTGTGGGGGTTGTTTATTTTTCAGCTTGAAAGTGAGGGATTCATCTTGAATCACCAGCCAATGAGCACCAAGTTGTCATGTAGTGGTTGCTGAGGCCTTCAAATATGCCAGATTCTCTTCAAGGTATATCTCTTAGACAAACTCAAGTTTGTTATAATCAAGTTCTTATTAGAGTGCCTTCCCAAGGTCTTATAGTCCTCAAACTTCTTATCTTTAAACTGTCTTGTTATCTCTTTAGATTGCTTACAAGAAAGTGTGTATATTGTACTAAGAGAAACTAAATAGACTGACTTTATTTCAGAGGAAATAAGAGGGATATTTATACAAAATATAATTCAATAGTTGCTAAGATATAAAAAAGCTAAATATAAATTCCAATAACTAAAATAAAATGCCAGAACAGGAAAAACTACTAAGTTCCAGGGTCAGCACTGATGGTTGTACAGGTTCAGGATGCTGGTATAATTTAGTGTCACATTAGAATGCTGGTGCTGGCATTATTCAGTATTATATCAGAATGTCTATGCTGGAATTATTCAGTGTAACTAAGAGACTTAGAGCAGAATGTTCAGGACCATGGGGGCTTCATCCTCATTATCACTGAAGGAGATGAGATCTGCAAATTCATCATTGTCACATAGGTCACATGTTTTGCATACTTCACATGCTTCACATATATTGCATGAGATGATGTCATTGCTGATGATGTCATCACATTCGGTGGGGAAATCAGGGGCTCTCCAATCTATGAGGTTCTCTTCTACAAAATAGAGAACAAATGTGGGGTCTTGGAGAGGTCTAATCTAGATGCTTGGGCCTTGGAATACTGAGATCAATCCTTGTAGAAATTGGTCTGGATTATCCTGAAGGATGGGATGCCAGAAGTCTTCTACTTTATCACTATCAAGGGTGATAGTGGACTGGACTTCTGTAGCCACCCTGGCTTCTATTACATTGATATGGCAGGCTGATAGGTCTCTGAAGTCTGAGACTCTAACATACTCCAAGTTGGGGATCGACCATGATGCATGTCTGAAGATCTGATGAATCTTCTTTACTGTCCTTGTTTTACATATATCTATGGGAGTAGCATCTTGTAGCTCTTGAGTGCTGGCCTGTAGGAACTCCCGGCAGAGGAGGTTTCCTATTTCATACTCCTGCCACATTTGGAGGCATTCAGTAGTAATGGTGATCCTTGTTTTCATTTCACAGTGGTAGAGGATATAATGATAAGGGTCAGCAGTACCCAGGTTGACACTAGGAGTCCTTCTTGTGTGGGTATTCATGGCTCTTCTGATGTCTTGGAATATTCTTTCTTTGACTGAGATTCCTTGGTGATTCCTTGATCTTGAGGTTTGGTGAGCAGTAGACATTTCATTTGTTACATATAAGTCTTTGAGCTATTTTGAGATTAGTGGATCTTATTGGTTGCTACTACTGTAGTTTCTTGATCCTTCTTTTATATTCCTCAAGATACTCATACTGTGGTCACAGTTGGTCATTATTGCTCATCTCATATACCATATAATCTTCTTATGCTCTGATCTGATGGCTTGTAAGGAAGGCTGTCTCCTGTACTGATATCATTATTCTGGGGTCACCGTTACAATATCTATTAACTACAAGGATACAAACTATATAATAATGAGCAAAAGGAGCTCATATATAAACAATATAAAGATCTCTATAGTATTAAATAAGCAGTAAGACTATAGTACTAAAAAATTGACAAATATCTCTTAGATAATAGATTTAAGTATTATGAGGCCAATCTATATATATATTTCTGATATATATCCTCAGAAATAGTATACCTAGATATTTGGATAAATGATATCATTCTAATTGGAATAGTAATTGAGATTAATTATATAAAGGTAATATTATATAAGGAATTCAAGATGATAAATATGAGTAATATATTCTATCTTCTTGGAATATCAATCATATATAATAGTATATATATACTATATATTTATTGTAAGTCATATATATTTAGACTATATTTGAATAATTTGATATAAGTAAATATAAACCTATTGGAAAATCTATAGAGATATCTGTAAAGCTAAGGAAGTCTAATACTATGTTCAAAGATAATAATATTCTCTATCAGCATACTGTGAGATCTCTTATGTATCTCATGCTCAGGATAAGACCCAATATATCATATATAGTCAACAAAGTGGTATAGTATTCATCCTGCTATGCTAATTTGTATTGAATAGCAAATAAGTATATTTTCAAGTATATTAAAGATACAGTATATTATATGCTTAACTTAGGAGATAGTGATAATAAAAGATAAAGTAGGAGTAGTACAATATGGTTATCTAGTATATGTGATACCAATTGGGCTAGTAATCTGAATGACAGGTACTCTATAACTAGATATCTCTAAAAATAAAGTTATTTTATAGTAAACATATAAGTAATCTTCAGTGGCAATATCATCTATATAAGTGGAGTATTAAGTATTATCTATAATAATAAAGAAAATTATATGGCTTTGGAAACTACTAAAGGATTTTCTCAAGAATGGCACTTTATACTACTCTAATAAGTCAATCAGTCTATAATTGCTATAAGAAAGAACTCTATACATTATGCTAGAATGAAATATATTAATATACAGCATTATTTTATATAGTGTAATGATAACCTCATAATGATGACATCAGTATAGGAGACAGCCTTTCCTTGCAAGCCACCAGATCAGAGCACAAGAAGATCATATGGTATATAAGATGAGTAATGATAACTAACTGTAAGTCATTGTGACCACAGTATGGGTATCTTGAGGAATATAAAAGAAGGATCAAGGAACTGTAGTAGCAGCAACCCAAGACCTACTAATTCCAAAATAGCTCAAAGATTTATCACAAACAAAATGTCTGCTGCCTGCCAAACCTCAAGGTCAAGGAACCACCAAGGTACCTCAGTCGAAGAAAGAATATTCCAAAACATCAGAAGATCCATGAGAACTCACTCAAGAAGGACTCCTAGTATCAATCTAGATACTGGTGACCTATATCATTATATTCTCTACTGCTGTGAAATGGAAACAAGGATCACCATTGCTACTGAATATCTCCAAATATAGCAGGAGTATGAAATAGGAAACCTCCTCTATCAGGAGTTCCCACAGACCAGCCCTCAAGAGTTATAAGATGCCACTCTCATAGATATATGTGAAGTAAGAATAGCTAAGAAGATCTATCAGATCTTCAGGCATGTACTATGGTCGATCCCCAACTTAGAGTATATTAGAGTCTCAGACTTCAGAGACCTGTCAGCCTACTGTATTGATGCACTAGAAGCCAGGGTGGCCACAGAAGCCCAGTCCACTATCACCCTCAATAGTGATGAAGTAGAAGACTTCTGGCATCCTATCCTTCAGGACAACCCAGACCAATTCCTGTAAGGATTGATCTCTATATTTCAAGGCCCAAGCATCTAGGTTAGACCTCTCCAAGACCCCACATTTGTCCCCTATTTTGTAGAAGAGAACCTCATAGACTGGAGAGCTTCAGACCTCCTTATTTCTGCCACCACCAAATGTGATGATGTCATCAGCAATGACATCATCCCATGTGACCTATATGATGAGACATTTGTGGACCTCATCTTCTTCAAAGACATCCTGACCTCTGGTGAGGATAAAGCCCCTATGGTCCTGAACATTCTGCTCTAAGTCCCCTGGTTATACTGAATAATGCTAGCACTCTTTTCCTATATAATAGCTATTCTACTACTGGCATTCTGATGTAATACTGAATTATTTCAGCACTATTTTCCCATATCACCAAAATTATACCAGTATCCTGAACCTATGCAACCATCAGTGCTGATACTGGAACTTAGCAGTTTTCCCTGTCCTGGCATTTTGTTTTAGTTATTGGAATTTATATTTAACTTTATATCTTAGCAATCTTTGAATTATATTTTGTATAAATATCCTTCTTATTTCCTCTAAAATAAAGTCAGTTAAGTTCACTTATATACACTTTCTTGTAAGCAATCTAAGAGATAACAAGACAGTTAAAGATAAGAAGTTTGGAAACTATAAGATCTTGAGAAGGCACTCCAATAAGAACTTGCTTATAACAAACTTGAGTTAGTCTAAGAGATATATCTTGAAGAGAATCTGACATATTTGAAGGACTCAGCGACTACTACATGACAATAGAAATATATGAAAAATAGTACTATATATTTAGAATATACCTCAACAGAATATATGATGACAGATTTATAGACTAAAGCTCTTTCAAAGGCTAAGTTTGATTTATATATAAAAGAAATGAGACTTATGAACAACTCTATGCTAATGAAAACTATATACTAGTAAGTAGTAATTCTATAATAGTGAGTGATAAGCAACAGTAATAATAATAATATAGATATAATAGAAAGTTTTCAGAGTACTAAAAGCCTCTTACTTTATCTTATATAATCTATCAATATTGCTAGTTTTACTTAGTTATAGATGATTTTCTTTATAACATTACTCTAGATCTCTATCTTTTACTACTCTGTTTATCTATTTTTATACTTATAAGTAGGAAGTTTAGACCTTTTTTGATCATCTAGATATCATCTAGTTAATTATATTTAGTTAGACTTTTATTTGTATATTCTGTATATTCTGAAATATATATATCTCATTAAGTAGAAGTATTGAAATATCTTAGTTATAGAAACTTGATATGTAGTAGTATAGCTTGGCTTCTTTCTCCACTACCTTACCAGTCACAATGTTTGGTAAGTGATCTTCCAAGTCTCCTTTTCCCTATTATTACCCCCTCTACCTCAGGTTGGTTTGTTGTGCCTACAGAGGTATAGTGAAAGAAGGGCAATAGTGATAAGTTACCTCTTTATTAGTATCAGATTGGTGTCTTCTCCACTTTTTCACAGATTCTGATACCTTTGGCTGTATCTGGGGTATGATTGTTTTGGTGTGGTACCTTCTTCCTTTTGCTGTTACCAATAAGGTATTGTCTCAGTGAATTACAGGTTATATAGAAAGTCAACTGACCTTGAGTGTCAAGTGCCCAGTATAGGTTACCTACAGATCCTCAGTGCCTGTAGTAGAGCCCTCTGGCTTTGGTGAGCTTCCTGGCAAGCATAGTTCTGGTGTAGGTGACTGTTTTTCAGATATTATCAGGATGGGAGAGGAGATGGCCATCACAGATAGGCAGAAGGGCAATTACAGTGAACCGGTAGGGTGCCAGGCTGGGGGTGATCATCAGGGCTGGAGTGGGTGCTGCTTTAGTGGGGCCTTTTGATTAGTACAGAGCAGTTAGGTGGTAGATATCACTCTCAGCTTCTTTTGGCAATTTGGTGGATTGGGCCCTGGTTATTGGGAGGGGTTGGAGGGCCTGAGGCTATCTATTTCAGACATCTTGGCTATACTCAACTGGAACCGAGAGCTGATATGGCAATGTGATCAAGGCCTATAGGTTTGAGTAGTGGGGTATTGGGAGTCTCCTCCCACCTCATGTGTAAGTTCTCTACTCATCTTATCTGGAAGAATCAGACCCTACCCACTATAATATACTTTGATAAGAGTTTTTTCTTTACCTGTCATTCTCTTTGAGGTGGTAGAAACTATTCTATTCAGCTCAGGCATGGTCTTATACATATGTTGGGGTCTTGGGTATGTAATTTCAGTCATTGGCATATGGCTGAGTTCTCTCTGGTAGTAGGGAGAGCATGGTATGCAGAATGAGGTACAGGCCAACATCAGCCCTACTGCACCTAGTATGGTTGAGCTGTTGGACAATAGCTAGCCTAGGTTAATGGGAGAGCAATGCTTGATGAGTGGTGGGAGAGGGTTTTGGCCTATATAGTCTAGGTTCCCTTCCAATAAAAATCTGCAGGACTCTGAGTCTGTAAAACAAAAAAAAAAAAAAATATGATAGTGTTGCTTAACTATTGTCACGTAGTGGTTGCTGAGTTCTTCAAATATGCCAGATTCTCTTCAAGGTGTATCTCTTTGACTAACTCAAGTTGTTACAAGCAAGTTCTTATTGGAGTGCCTTCCCAAGGTCTTATAGTCCTCAAACTTCTTATCTTTAACTATCTTGTTATCTCTTAGATTACTTGTAAGGAAGTATGTGTAAGTGAAACCGGAACTGACTTTATTTCAGAGGAAATAAGATGGGTATTTATATAAAATATAATTCAATGGTTGCTAAATATAAAGCTAAATATAAATTCCAATAACTAAAACTACCAAGTTCCAGAGCTGGCATTATTTGGTATTACATCAAAATACTGGTGCTGGAACAATTTCGTGTCACCTCAGAATACCAGTACTGGCATTATCCAGTGTTACATGAGAATACTGGTGCTGGCATTATCTGGTGTAACAAAGAACTTAGAGCAGAAAGTTCAGGACCATGGGGGCTTCTTCATCATCATCACTGTCATCATCACTGAAGGAGATGAGATCTGCGAATTCGTCATGCAGGTCACATGTTTCGCGTACTTCGCGTGCTTCGGGTATGTCATGCAGGATGATGTCATTGATGACATCTCACGTTCGGCAGTGGCGGGAAAATCGGGAACAAGATCTGGAGCTCTCCAATCTATGAGGTTCTCTTCTACAAAATAGGGGACAAATATGGGGTCTTGAGGGGATCTAACCCAGAAGCTTAGGCCTTGAAATACTGAGATCAATCCTTGCAGGAATTGGTCTGGGTTGTCCTGGAGGATGGGGTGCCAGAAGTCTTCTACTTCTTCACTGTTGAGGGTGATAGTGGACTGGGCTTCTGTAGCCACCCTGGCTTCTAGTACATTGATATGGCAGAATGACAGGTCTCTGAAATCTGAGACTCTAACATACTCCAAGTTGGGGATCGACCATGATGCATGCCTAAAGATCTGATGGATCTTCTTAGCTGTCCTTGTTTCACATATATCTATGGGAGTAGCATCTTGCAGCTCTTGGGTGCTGGTCTGTGGGAACTCCCAGCAGAGGAGGTTTCCTATTTCATACTCCTGCCACATTTGGAGGCATTCGGTAGCAATGGTGATCCTTGTTTCCATTTCATAGTGGTAGAGAATGAAGTGATAAGGGTCTGCAGTGCCCAGGTAGACACTAGGAGTCCTTCTTGAGCAGGTCTTCATGGCTCTTCTGATGTCTTGGAACATCCTTTCTTTGACTGAGGTATCTTGGTGGTTCCTTGACCTTGAGGTTTGGCAGGCAGCAGGCATTTCATTTGTGGTAAGTCTTTGAGCTATTTTGGGATTGGTGGTTCTTATTGGTTGCTGCTACTGTGGTTCCTTGATCCTTCTTTTATATTCTTCAGAATGCTTATACTGTGGTCACAATGACTCACAGTTGGTCATCATTGCTTATCCCATATACCATATAATCTTCTCGTGCTCCGATCTGGTGGCTTGCAAGGAAAGGCTGTCTCCTGTGCTGATGTCATCATTCTGGGGTCACCGTTACATCTTCCTCCTGAATAAGGATCTTCCTGAGCATCATTATTCATTGGTCCAGTCCTGAAAAATTTGCTGATCCCATAACCTCTGGCAAGGGGTCGAAAAGTGGTATTTATGGGCTGGCGTCTTCTCTTTGTATTTTGGTGTGATGGTGAAGGGTCACTCACTTCATATAGAGCAAGGGCCTGATTCTGATCTTGACCAATCAGTTGATAGTTCGAACTCCTCTGACTATGAAAGTCTCATGGATGAGTAGTTACCAGTGCCGTATCCCTTAGAGAATGGTCCAGACAGATAGCCTGCTAGTCACGGGACATACTGTTATGATTCGCAGACTAGAACCTCACGGGTGGTCATCACATTTTGCTTCTCTTGTATAGGTTTATGGTACTTCTTGAGTCTGTTCCTGTGTACCGTAGTAGGCAGTATGGTCCCTGAGATTTTTCTAAGCCAGAAGGTAGTTCCCTTGATATCTTGCATATAGAAGGGTCCTTCCCATTTGGGCTCCAGTTTTCACAACCATGAGGCTTCTACCATATTTCAATACAGTAGAACCTTTTCTCCAATTCGAATGGGTTCTAGGGCCTTGTGATTCTTTTCTGCATTCTTTCTTGTCAGTGCTTGTGACTTGGTGATGTAATCTTCAGCCTTCTTCCTGATTTGGTGTAGTCTCCGGATTTCTGCATCAACCCATCTCCAAGTTAGGTCTAGATTTGTGGCTGATGTTCAATCAGAATCTTCTTCTCTGAAGAGCAGCTCTCTTGGGGTAAAGTGTGTGCTCTGTGACCATATGTCTCATAAGACAGAGAGGGCAGTTGGGAGATAGTTATCCCAATTCTCATATGTCTCTGAGATCTTTGCTAGGATGTTCTTGAGGGTCTTGTTGGTTCTTTCTGTCTATCCATTTCCTTGAGGGTGGTATGCAGTGGTCTTGATGTACTGGATCTTGTATTTCTGATACATTATCTCATGGTATCCATTGACAAATTCCGTGCTATGGTCTGTAGTGATTTGCTTCGGTGTCTTGTAGCAGCAGATGATTTCTCGATGCAAGAAGTTGGCTATAGAGAGGGCATTGGCTTCTTGTAATGCTCCTGCCTCTATCCATTTGGTGAAGAGGTCTACAATAACTATAATATAGCAGTTTCCTGATAGTGTTACTAGTAGTGGTCCAATGATATCGATTGCGATGTGGTGGAAGGGGATAGGCTCAATTCTTGATGACCCGGGTGCCTGGTCTTGCTGATCTTGTTTCTGTTTTTGGCACTTGTCACACCCTTTGACAAATTGATACAGGTCTTCTTCCATCTTGGACCACTACATGGTTCTTCTTGCCTTGTCGTATGTGTTGGTTCCTCCTAAGTGTTCTTGCTCGTATACTTCCTTCATTACTTGATACTTCTTGTGTTCAGGTATTACTAGCTTTCCTCCTTTTCTGAGTATAGTGTTGTCTAATTCAAACTGTTTCCAAGTCTGGTTGATGATAGTGATTGTCCAGGGTTCGAGGTGGTTGGGCATCTTCCGCTGCCCAAGGTAGCTGATTAATCCATAGTATAGCTCCTTATTCATGTTGAATGGTCTTGATGGGGGTGTTTCGGGGTG
>RBNI01000453.1:0-31076 GCA_003990745.1 Jimgerdemannia flammicorona | reverse complement strand
TGTTTTTATGAAATTAAACTCACTATCAATGTTTTGTTCGCTGTTTTCACCAACAGGAAAAAACATCAGAGATGGTGCAGTACGCGTTCTTGTAGAATTTTTGAAGAACAACAACATAACCACGTTTTATCTCAGCTGTTCATCAAATTAATTTTAACAACTGATCGTCGCCAATAGGTAGTATCAAGCTTATGCTCACATTTCTTTACCATATTCAGATAACAGCTTCGGTATTTCTTTAACGCGGGCCCTAGCCGAGTGTTTGAAGCAGAACACGACCTTGACCTCACTGAATCTTGATTGTATATATGTCAGAACTGTGTGAAGCAATGGGGTGCAGCTGTACAATGGAATCAAGCTCATGATATGTGCGTGTTTGCTCATCTCCTCCTGTTCATTTCTCAGGGAACAGCATCGGCCATGAGGGGGCACATGCCCTAGCCGAGTGTTTGAAGCAGAACACGACCTTGACCTCACTGAATCTCTGGGGTATATATGTCAGAACTGTGTGAAGCAATGGGGTGTGGCTGCGCAATGGAATCAAGCTCATGATGTGTGTGTGTTTGCACATCCTCCTCCTGTTCATTTCTCAGAGAACAGTATTGGCCACGAGGGGGCACGCGCCCTAGCCGAGTGTTTGAAGCAGAACATGACCTTGACCTCGCTGAATCTCTCTGGTATGTATGTCAGAACTGTGTGAAGCAATGGGGTGCAGCTGTGCAATGGAATCAAGCTCACCATGTGTGTGTGTTTGCTCATCCTTCTCCTGTTCATTTCTCAGGGAACAGTATCGGCCATGAGGGGGCATGTGCCCTAGCCGAGTGTTTGAAGCAGAACACGACCTTGACCTCGCTGAATCTCGAAAGTATGTATGTCAGAACTGTGTGAAGCAATGGGGTGCGGCTGCACAATGGAATCAAGCTCACGATGTGTGCATGTTTGCTCATCTCCTCCTGTTGTGGCACGCGCCCTAGCCAAGTATTTGAAGCAGATCATGACCTTGACCTCGCTGAATCTCTCTGGTATGTATGTCAGAACTGTGAAGCAATGGGGTGCGGCTGCACAATGGAATCAAGCTCATGATGTGTGCATGTTTGCTCATCCTCCTCCTGTTCATTTCTCAGGGAACAGCATCAGCCACAAGGGGGCACGCGCCCTAGTCGAGTTCAAGAATGTGGTTGTTGGGTCAGGATATAACTCAATCAATTGTATCCATATCTATTTATTCGGATTTGTCATCCAGGTTTGCAAACTTGCAGTGTCTTTATATACTTTATGTCTTAGAAATGTGCACTGAAAGTTCTGGAATTCCTGTGCTGCTTTTGTCCTGGCCATTTCTATTTATATAATCCTCTTGGCCAAATTCGGGGTGTGGTTGTCATGTGACAACAATTTCCAGCAGGAAATCTAATAATAGATAATCCATTCAAGTGTGGCTTTGCTTCAGAGGAGTGTAGGTGTCAGTGAAGTGGATGTCATGAAGGGAACCTCGTGAGAAAGGGATCCCAGTGAGGACCTCGGTGAAGGGGATGTCAGTGAAGGGGACCTCAGGAAAGGGACAACAATGTTGGTGAAGGAGTCTCAGGCAAAGAAGATTTTGCAAAGTACAGTTGATCTGACTAGAGCTCTGCACGGCCTGTTTGGTTGGGAATTTAAAAATATCATTTCGGTTCATTCATGCAAGTCCTGTAATATATTGCATTCTAATACTTCTATCGTTATTTTATTCCTCCCTCAACCTATGATATGAATGTTCGTTATCAAGCTTGTTGTTTTCTTTTTTTTGCTGATATGATAGTTGTACATAAGGAGGCAGAATTTTATTTTTATTTTATTTTATTTTTAAAAAAGACATTTATTTAAGGAGGGGCAGATTTGGTATTTTATATTGTTTAGTTGTAAAGTGCGCAGATTAATATTCGGGGCATGCCATTTTGGCGACGTTTAGAGTCCACCTAAACCAGCCTGAGTTCAAATATGCGGAGAGTTATTTATTCAGCGAGTTGCAAGCGGCAAAAATAGGACCTGTATTGAGACCGCAGATATTTTAATGCACAGGGTAGAAAGAAGTTACTTAGGCGGAGGGCCTGAAGTTCCTTCCTCTCGGAAGGCACGGGATTGGACATTTAGAGAACGAGCCACTGAGGTTGGAAGGCATGGAAGGTGGTGAGGGCGGAGGGCTTGTAAAATGAACCAGAAGGCGGGAGCGAGCCAAGGGGTTTCGGGGGAAGAGAGAACGAGACATCGGCGAATCCAGAGGGCAGCAAAGGCGGCAGTTGAAACCAAGGCGAGAATAGCAATGGTGAGGAACTTCATTGTCAAGGTGAGGAGACTCGTGTTTGTTATTTGTGTAGGTTGACGATGCAACACCTTGTTTCTTTTTTGACGTGTCTATAGTCAGACCGACATAATCAATGTTGCACTTGTATGACTTCACTCAATAAAGCTCTCCCAATTGATGAATCCTTGTTCTCAAATATAATATGGTCCTCTTGGTTAGGATAGCACTCCAGCTCTCTGAAATAATAAAATAAAATAACAACATGATATACTAATTATGTATATAACAATTGCCTGGGACTCCGAGAGTTGTTCTTGCTCCTCAACGTTGCCGGATACATATTATATTAAGAACATATCCGCGCGCTAGGGCAAATCTGGTATAAGTGAATATGCCGACAATCCTTCTCTCATAGTTCCCTTTGTGACTGTATAAGAAATATATAATTATATCCCACTCACACATAAATAGAACGTGGCTTTTTAGCGACATGGCTAAATCCTTTTTTTTACTTTACAATAAGGCATTGTTTCTTACAATGGTTGTACAGATCAAAGTATGCCAGATGTGAGCGTAAATCTATATGAATATTATTCAATCGCGGCTTGAGTGGCTTAAGCGGTGTGGTGTGCCTTGGGTTTTTGGCTGTGGTTTTCAGCTTATGACGTTTATGACATTAACTTTGGAGGTAAATGTGACGTGAACCTTGAATGTGGGTATGCTTGTTTGATGGGCACACTATGAGCAATCCAAAATGATATGAAGATATTATTTTCTTTTCAAATGTACATAATATGATTGATTGAGGGTATTCCATCAAATGTAAAAATAGTTGTCTCTGATTCCCAATGAGGTATATAATAATATAGTTTAACTATGCTAATATATTATCATTGAGTGATATATGCCAAATTATGTATGTGTTTTTTCTCACTTGTTGCTACTGTTTGTAGAGTTATTCCTATACTCTTTATTTCTTAACCTATCTAAGATATATATTTAGTTTGCTATTTATCTTATCTACTTATACTTTGTATATCTCAGGATCTCATGGCCTTGGGCCTCACCCCTCTTCCACTGGATGAAATACTCACCTGTACTCTCTCAGCAGTCTCTGATCTACCCAACCCCACTGCTATCTTCTCCTTCAGACTCACCAACAACTCTCTCTATCTCCTCCTACCCTGTGCTCTCTCCTACTGCTCTTTGTCTATCTGAACATACTTGCCATCTACTACCTCCAAATGCATTGAATACACATAAGCCTTTTATACCTTTACTCTTTATTCTACTGCTCCTCTAGGTTTCTCCAGGGTCTTCAATAGGTCCTTCTTCTTCTCCTCACTCCTCTTCACCCTTAATATCTTATAGATGAAGGCTCTCTACAGTATTACCAAAGATCAGTCCCAAGTCTTTCCAGTAGCCTCCTGCCCAGCTAGTCAGATCCTGATATCCATATCTCTAGTCTAGAAAGTAGTCCTCTTCTACATCTGAAATCTAATATCAACTACTTTCTCATATTCTGCCATGATCTCCTCAACCCTACACCTTGTCTCAACTATCATCACTATAGATATTTCTTTCACCAGAAGCTGGACCACTCTTGGATCCCACTATAAGTACTATGTCATTGATATGTACTGTCACTTCTCTGATAGCCAGCCCAGCCTTCAACTCCTCTAGCAGCTCTACCTTATCAAAGCCCACCTCTACCCTCTCCATATCTCTCAGGAACTTTACTGAAGCTGCTTCTGCTTTCTGCTTTGAAATTAGTCCCAATACTATTTTTGCCATTATAGCCAGTTCTTAAAAACACAAGGTGACAGTAATCTCCAGATCAACTTCTTGAGTAATGGGACCACTACTAGGTCTATTAAACTATTAGCTAGGTCACTCTATCTCATTTGGATCCTCTGCCTAGCCCTCTCATCAGCAATTACATCTCTTTCTTTTTCCAGATCTACTGTCACACTACCATTAGCAGTCACTCTACTGCTCTTAGCTATAGTACTTCCAGCACCTATGTTTGCTTCCCCAGACTGAGGACCTCTCTCCCACTCTACACTAGCCTTGTTCTTTCCCTCAGCTATTTCAGCCCTAGCTCTAGCTGGCCATCTACACTCCTTCACCTTATCTGCAAAGCTTGAGGGCTCAGATCTGCCCCCCTTACCACCAGACACCAGCTCCACTCCAGAGCTCTCTCCACCATTTGCCCCTCCAAAAGCACCCATTCCCAGACCATAACCTCTTCCCACATGCTACTATATAGCTGAAAGCCCCAGGTCTATCTAATTCAGTACACTCATCAGAACTTTTGCTCAATGATATTTGACTAATATCTTTTCTCTGAGTTGTATTGAAAAGTATTATTTAAAGTTAGTGTAATATGAATTATACCAGAGAAAGATGTCTATTGATAGTTCTTTATCAATGAGCTCTATTGATGAGAATTTAGCTATATATAATGGACTTCTATTATTGATCCTTCTTTAGTAAGTCTCTATGAGAATTCAGCAACTATAAATATCTATCAATGAATTGACAATATTAATGAGTCTCTATTGATAGTTCTCAATCTGTGAGCTTTTATCAATATTTCTCTATCAGTAAGTCTCCTTTGAAGGTTCTCTACTAATGAGTTCTATCAATAAGAATTTAGTAGTAATAAGCCTCTATTGATGATAATCTAGCTATAATGAACTTCTATTATTGATCCTCCATCAGTAAGCTTCCATGAGGATTCAGCAACCATAAACATCTATCAATAAATCAACAGTATCAGTAAGCCTCTATCAATGGTTCTCTATCAGTAAGTCTCTATTGACAGTTCTCTCAGCAAATGTAAGTTCTATTAATATCTATATATTATAACCTTTTATATTAAATACTTATATAATTATATATATATATATATAGTATAATGAGATAATTTATAAAATAAGTACTTTGGCTAAAAGAGATATGATATCGGAAAAGACAGAGAATTATCAAGAATATATATAATATAGTTTCTTTTGTAGTCTTCAAGTCTCTCAACTCTCTAAGCTTCACTATCACTATTATTATCTAAATATAGCAGTGATCCAAATATATTAAGATAAAGTATACTTTCATTCTATATAATAATATAAAAAAATATATATAATTATAATAGAAAATAATGATAAGAAAAAAAATAATGATAATTATAATAAGGATGATGAAGAGGAGAAAGATGATACTGAAGGTGATTACAATGAGAATAATAAATATTGAAAAAAACAGTAATATTGAGGATAATAGTAATACTAAGAATAATGAAAATACTGAGAATGATAATAATTATGAAGATGATGATTATGAAGATAATAATAGAGAGAATGATAAAGATAAAGATAAAATTAACGACTATGAGGAAGAAGAAGAAGAGAATAATAATAATATCAATATTTATATTATAGTATTACAAAACTTTGCAAAAACAATAAAAGATCTATCTCTGCCTATCATTTTTTGACTTCATCATATCTCATAATATTTAGTATTTAAGAACAATAATTGTAGTATTTCTGAGGCTAATAATCTTATTGTAGAAAGTGTCAACTGTAGACATTATTATGTAAAACTTTTACAAAAATAGGAATAGAATTAGATTGATAAAAGACTTGTTACTACTATCAAGTAAGGAAAATATACAAAATTTAGAAGTCTTCTTGAAGAGGAGAATGTTCAACTTATAGTTAAAAATTATTTATAAGATAACAAATTTATAGCAACTTCTAAATCATTTAAAAAATATTTGAAGATGGAGATTTTTCCAACACTCAATCTACTAATAAAGACAATAACTATTTATGAGAAAACTAAATAAAGATAGATAGGTAAAATTGGTTATATTTACAGAAAATATAAAAAAGATATCTATATTGATAGTTATGAATATGAAGATATCAAAACTCACTATAAATAATTTTTACAACAACTAGCTAGATGGGAATCATTAATAGTTAAATATAATTAGGATCTTTAACCATTATTATACAATATTTTATTTGGAGAATAGTTACTCATGATGAGACTGTTTTTAATATTAATGATGATCTTAGATATAGATAGAGATCAAAAGAAGAACAATCTTTATAAAAAAAAAGTAAAGATACTGGTTTAATAGTGAACAAATTTCTTCTGAACACTATTGGATATTAAATAATATTAGACTGATAAAGATATACTTCAATTGGTAAATATATTTTTGATATATATATAGTATGATGCTCACTGATAGAGAAATGTTGACAGAGGCTTGTTGTTAGAGAACCATTAATAGAGGCTCAATAATAGAGAACTATTGATAGAGGATTACTAATAGAGAACTATCAATAGAGACTTACTGATAGAGAACCATTGATAGAGGCTGATATAGAACTATCAATAGAGGCTCACTGATACTATTAATTCTCATTGAAAGATATTTAGGATTACTGAATTCTCATTAAGACTTGCCAATGGAGGATTAATAATAGAAGTCCATTAGAGCTTATTGATAGAGAACTATCAATAATATATACTGTTGATTCTCATTGATAGATGATTATGGTTGCTGAATTCTCATAGAGACTCACCAATAGAGGATCAGAATTGGAAGCTCAATACAGCTGAATTCTCATTAATAGAGGATAGAGAACTATCAATAGAGGCTCACTGATACTGATATATATTATTACAGTTAATCCAAATTAGGAATATGAATCAGGAAAATAGATATTTGATTATAGTATCTGAATACAATTTCCAAATATAGTATAGTCTTATAAATAGCAGTCATATTTCACAGATGTTAAAGTTTTGATGATTATTAAAGATTTAATAGATATTAAGAATTAATACTTATAAAGAATAACTCACAGGAAACTTAGTCATAACTTAGCTATCTTATAGCTAGCAAATATATATAAATAAAGCCTCAGATTGAAATAGTTTAAAAATATAGGAAAAGCAAGAGAACTAGTAATTCTACAGGCAGATATACTTCAAACCCACTCACTCCTACATCTTGAGGACTCTGCAGAGTCAAAGAAGATCAAGTTTTTAAGATATAGAAATCTGATGTACTTATATAGTTATGTATCTACTACATTATAACTTAGTGCCCATTGACTGGTAATTTAAGACAAATCCCTCACTTTTAAGCTGAACAATATACAACTACAATTATCTGAACAACCACATAAAGTAAACCAAGACATCTAGATAAGATAGATATGAAACTACCAGTATTCCATAGATATACCTCAGATGAATCAATCATCATATTCATTGATAACTCTAAGCAGTATACTGCTATAGGGACTCTGACAGCAAGACAGCAAGTAGTCCTTATGTCTTTCAGTCTCTGAGGACCAGCAAGAGTAGTATTCATAGCTAAAACCTATATAGAAAATGATGATAATACTATACTAGCAGAACAGAAGGCTCAGCTCCAACTACCTACTATACAGACAAGATCAAGCAAGCTCTAAAGGATCAGCTCAATACAACATATTAAGAAATGAGCAAGAATCTAAATACATTCTACACCAGAATCTAATATCAGATAATCCTTACAGATTATACTATCACTATCTGAGATCAAGTAGCAGAAGTAACCTTTATGAAAGAGGTCCACCTAGAGATAGCCCTGGCTATTAGCTCCTTACTGGTAGTTCTGGATATAGTACAAAAGGTCACCTATATCCAGCAATACTAGAAAGCCAGATATCTACAAGACTATACAATAGAAAGAGTTACTGAAGTCAGAATTGAAGCACTCAAGACAACTAGTATAATTTCTACAATAGTGATCAATCAAATGACATCTCAGCCAAGAGCTATAGAGTAATAGAGAAACAGTGATCCTATGGAGAAACTTGCTAAGGAGTTTGCTAAAATGACTCTACATCTTAGAGATATGGTAAAGGAAATTAGAGAAAGAGACTTGTGCCCAGTTTTGAAGTTTTCTACCACCTCAGACAGATGTACCTGCTATACTTGTAGAGAAGAAGACCACTACTCATATAAATGTATAAGTGAGACTAAGCACAAAGCTCAGCTAAGTACTGCTACAAGAAACAAGGAACAGGCCAACACTATTACCTTCAAAGAAATCAGAGAATCAGATGAAGAAGAATAAGAAGTCTACCCTACTGAGACTGTTAAAAAGGATGTTCACAAGCAACCCTACAAGAGACCACCATATAGACCCAAGAAGAACTTTGTAGAAAAACAGCCAAAAACTACTATGAAAGCTAAGACAAAGAAATGGATCAAGATACAGAGAAGGAACAGGCTGTTCAAGATAACATTTGAGTAACTATTCCAGCCAGTGAAGGAGAAATAAAGAAGAAGCCTTGAAAGACCAAGACTTTTAAGTATGATATCTTCAAGGATTGCAGTCAACATAAGACCAATGCAACCTTTGGCCAGTTGGCAGAAATACTCACATTCAGACAGCAAATGAGATATGGACTTGCTGAGATAACTAAGGAACAAGGATGGAAGATAACTGAGGCCAACAATATTCAAAAAGACTCTGGAAAAGAGAGTGAGGATAATTGTATAAAATCTGCCTATATAATCTGTCAAATCAAAGATAGAATCTTTGAGCCTATTATTTAAACTAGAGTAAGAGGATATCTCCTCAGTAAGAAAGCAGCAGACTACCTAGATTGAGAGGTTGAAGAAGCAATCAAATTGATGTTTATTATAGCAGATAGTACAAGAGCCACATCTCAAGGAAAGATTCAAGATATTTCCATCAAGTTTGGAGAAGCAACCATCTCAGTAGATATATGATCATAATCAATACTACCAACTATAGCAATCAGTGGCTTTATAAAGCTAGAGCAATAATTGACCTTCATGCCCAGAAGATATAGATTATCTACTGAGATCAGAAGATACAAATTCCCATCAATATCAACAAAAGAGTATTGTCTGAAATAGAGGAAGAAGAAAGCAAGCAAGAAGAAGCCTATATAGTGATTATTCAGAAAAAGAAGAAGAAAGTCAGATAAATCAGAGAAGAAGAATAGTGCAAAAAGATCATGAAGAATATATGCCACAAGGAGTCTGCCCTCACAGAATCAAGATATACTATATAAAACATATTGATAATTACTATTAGTATATCAGTGGAATTAAGAAAATCTATAATAAAAGAAGACAGAAGGTCTTTGAGAAGCAGGCATGGTAAGAAAAGGAGGAGGAAGGAGATGATGAAACACCAGCCCTCTTAGAAAACAGTGATGATAAAGAAGAAATCAAAGTCAAGATTCAGAAAATAGACTTTGTTGCAGTTCTACCAGAATATAAGTCAGAGAATATAGCTGGAATAGATATCACCACAGTAGAGAAAACTGTACTGAAGCCCCAGTCAACTACCCTGCCTATAATTGGTCTAGAAATGACCATTTCAAAGGACTATATTGGGATCCTCAAGACAAGAAGCAGCCTGGCTAAGAGTGAGATTACTATCAAAGGAGGAGTCATGGATTTAGACTATATAGAGAAATACTACTCATTTCTAGGAATCACAATCTTATGATTCCATTTCTAATCAAGAAGAAGGACTAACTGATATAAATATTAATCTTCTCAGTTCTTCAGCTAAAGATTATAGAAGTTAAGAAGTTGGAGAAAATGGAAAGAGGAAGGAAATTATTTGGATCTACTGGAAGAGAAGTATTTATCAGTACCAAGATTACTAAACAAAACCACAAGAAGAAAGAAACCACAAACAGGTATAGCTATACTATTGAAAATGAATTCCCAATCAAGGAACTCAAGAAGATACACTATGAATTTGAGAATATTCTGGTTATAGATTTCAAGAATATTAAGAGAAAGTCTCCATACTACTATTATAATATAAATATAGAACACACGAAACCAATCTATCAAAAAGCAAGACCAAATCTGCCAGCCTATTGTGAATGGCTTAGAGAAGCAATAAAGCAGATAGATGAAGCCAGTATCATCAAAGAAGCCAGCAGCCCTTGGGCTTCACCAGTTATATTAGTTCTGAAAATAGAAGCAAACTAGGAGAATTTGCTCCAAGACTCTATACAAATTATGAGAAGCTCAACCTGACTACAAAGAAGGATCACCAACTACTGCCCCTCATCAGTAACATTCTTGTAACTTGGAGAGATGAAGTACAGGATTACAGACCTTAGATTTATACTCAGAATTCTACCAGATTGACCTCACTGAAGCAGTAAGTAAAAATTCAGCCTTTATTGCCCCAGATGGAATCTATGTCTATCTGTGAATATCATTTGGAATATATAATACCCTAGTAAGCTTTTAGCAAATGATGAACAAATTCTTCCACTATAATATGGGAAGATAGGCAATAGTTTATATAGATAATATTATTATCTATATTATGACAGCTGAAGAATATCTGCAGTACATCCAGCAGATAATGGAAAAGCTAAGAAAGTATGATCTATATATTAAGCCCAAGAAGTACAAGTTTACAGAAATTGAAATCTCCTACCTTGGTCATATGTATCATCAACTGAGATAGAATATATACAGACTTACTCAAGATCCAAGCATTAATAGTATACCTAAGACCCACCACTATCACTGAAGCCCAAGTCTATAGAACTTGTCTTATATTACTGCATATTTATTAGAGAATTCTCTAACATTGCAGGCCCAATTTATGAACTCAATAAGAAAGATATCAAGTTCCAATAGACCAGTAGGTAACAAAAAGCATTTGATGAGCTTAAGATCAGACTGATTCAAGTGCCATCCCCAGAAGTTCTGATTGGACTCAAGAATTCATCCTTCAGATAGATAAAGTAGAGTATATTATCATATATCTCAGTCAAAGAACTCAAGGAGCTAAAAAAGAGTATAAATTCTATAAGTTTGAATGTCTTGCAGTTATCTGAGCCATAGAGAAGTTTCACTACTACATTGCAGAGAGATACTTCATTATTCAGATGGATCACTCAGCCCTCATCTGACTACTACATAACTACTGAGCAACTCAAAGAAATCTATATCAGATAGATTATGAAGTTGTAAGATTATGGTATATGTAATAATCATATACTATTCTAGAAGAACCAATGCCAATGCAGATACTCTCTTATGGATACTCTGAAGAACTCTCAACCAGCAAATCAATTATAAATAAGAAACTCTATAACAGAATTATCACCTATCTGAGACAGCAAAAGATGCCCCAATATCTGGAAGAATAGATACAAATAATTATCAACAGAATATGAAAACAATTTAAGACTGATGGAGAAATACTGAAAAAAGAAAAGCTACTAGTTATATCCAAATACAAGAAGGAGCAAGTATGAAATTAGTATACAAACTTAGCTCTCTAGGAGGAATAAATATATATAATAAAGTAAGAATACAATGTGGTGACCAGAAATGGAGAAAGATATCAGATGATTTGTCATAACTTATGGCAAATGCTAGAAACAGAAACAATATCAATAAAATCAGACCCTGAGATCAGCATATATAGAATTAGTACCCTTTGCATATTTTGCAATAGATGTAATTGGCTCTCTATCCTTGACTTTGACTGACAACTAATATATCATTATCATTATAGACCTTTTCACAAAATGAAAACCTTATCTTGAAATCATTAAGTATAGAGGATATACTCTATATGAAATTGATCTCGATCTTAAAGAAAATAGTCTTCCAGAATATTCAGAACTTCTAGAAAATCCTTCTAGAACTATCTAACTGTATTTTAATAAAGTAACCATCTTACAACTTAATAGCAGTAGTTTATAATCTAATTCTACTTCAAGATGCTTCCTCACTTTGCTGCAAACCTCTATTAGAAATTTCTATAAGTTGGTATAAAGCCCAACCTCTGAACTGGAATTTATTCTAAACTATCTGATAATCTGAAGCAAATTGAATCTGATGTATAAGGACAATTTGACCTCTATATCTGCAACAAGTGGAATGAGCTTCATCTACAAAAAGAAGTACTCCAATTAAATCAGCAGATAGATAAAACTCTATATACTGAACTTCTTGCTCTATACCTTTAAGTCAAGATAAAGAAGGACTTATTGAAGACTTTTCAACAAGAGTTTTGTTAGCTCTACAAACTCAAGTGACCTAGGATAACTCACAGCTGTCTTCCTAGTCTTAGTTTTTTTATAAAGTATATACCTCTATAGCCAAGTGACTCAACTCTACTGACTATTACTATACCAGAACCAAGACTATCTTATACTACTACTTTCAAAATTGTAAGGCCCACTATATTCTTAAAGAAAAAGCCAGAGTAACCCCTTTGTCAACAACCTGACCCTGAGCCAGAAGTAGATCCAGCAATAACTCTATCTGAAATTGAAGCTAACATGAAATCAGAACCAGCTTTTAAATTAAGCCCATCTGAAATCTGATACATAACTGATACTATCTACTTTGATGCTGAATAAACCCAACTATATAGGGACCAAAGCAAAGAAGTAAAGAGATATCTTACTGAATTTGATCCTGGATATAGTACTAAAGGAGATATATCTCTCTCAGAACAAAATACACCTATAGAACAATAGACAGTTATCTATCAAGCCCTTACATCTGACCTACAACAGTTACTCTAGTAACTTACATAGACCCAAAGAACACCATCACACTCTGCACCAGTACCTTAAGTAATACTAGTAACCTCACTACTAGTAGTCTAACCACCTCTAGTAAACAATATGACAAACCAATAAATCTTAGACCTCACAGCTTAGATAGCTATAATGGTAGCAACCATTATTACCCTAGCTGAACAGATCTGATCAACAAAAAGTCAGAGTCTACCTACCTTCAATAGTATTACACAAGAAGTCCAAAGCTTTATTAGTATAGTTGATAATAATTTCAAAGCCAACCAGTGGACCAATAAGCAAGTTACTAACCACCTCTTGACAAATAACCAAGACTACACTCTGGAACGACTCTTTGCTACTACTATGACCTATATTTGTTAAGTTGTTACATTCTTCTGAGGACCTGCTGAAGAATAGTGGTAAATCCTTCCTAAAAAGCCCCTCATATAGAATATCTGACCTGAAGTTATTACCAAAAATGCAGCAAATAATACCCCTGGATATAAAGACCACCCTGTAGTCTCTGAGCTCAAAAACTCATAATTTCTCCATATTGTAGCAAACTCTGATTGCCAAATCTTTAGCAAAACTCTGAAATCTCAAATTTGATATATATAGTAAGGAATTTGAAACCTTCTGTACAAAACTCAAGTCACTCCTGAACACTGTTGGTCTAGGATATATTGCCAATGATGAAGTATGAAATAGTATAAGAGCAGACTATTTATTTGATATACTACTAGAATAGCTCACAAGAAAAATCTAAAAACAAGAATATCCAGATGGTTGTGACCACTAACAATAGTGCCTAGTAAGAATCAAGACTATGGTCAAGCAAATTCTAACAGCTGGATCAATTCTGTCTCAACAACAATTTAATAATAAGGAAAAAGTATGAATAAAAAGAAAGAACCCAAACATGAAGCATCCTGAGCTCCCTCCATATCTACCTCTTGGATACTCTGAAATTCTGAACTTACTCAGCTGAGTACCTTCAAGAAACTCACTGAAGGAGAAAGAAATAAACTCCAAAAAAGTGAAGTATACTTCTATTACTTAAAGACAGAATACATGACCAGTATCTGCTTCAACTGAAAACCACAATCAGCAATATGAGCAACTGTTACTACTCTGCATCACCTCAACAACCTGACTACCAAGATACTGAACTTTGTTAAGCTGTGAATAACTACTATGGCCCCTACCAAAGAAAGCCAAAAAGCAGCTAAATATGACCTATATGTAGCTGAAGAAGCCATAGTTTTAACTGAGAAGTTAAGCAAGTCTATATAAGAATTAGTATTCAAATTCCCAAAGATATTTTAGAAGAATATACTATCACAGCATCTAGTATCAAAAGGACTCATAGTAGAAGGAAGAGTTATTGATAAAGATTATATAGGTGAAATATTTGTCCTTATCTGAAACCATAGTTGGATACCATTCAAGATCCCTATCATTTTTATATTGCTTAGATTCTATTCAAAAAAATTGAGTCAACTCTAACATCAAAAAAGTCTCTGAACTACTGCCTACTATCTGAGGATCTAAAGGATTTGACTCATCAAACAAGGCCTCAGCCCAATCTACTATAAATAAGGAAGAGTAATTCCATAAGAAAATTGAAGATAGATTTTTACTAAGTGACTGATGCCTCTATGGCATTAGAATGTACTCTTCCTGAATAATTAAGAATTGTTACTTTTGTGTTAATGAACTGGTCCAAAGAAGAACCAATAGGAGGAAATCTCCTACAACTGAAATTACTATCATTAGATCAGACAAACTGCTTACTCTTCAAGCTTTTGTTAATCAGACATCTGTCAAGATCATAATAGACAGTGATGTTTCAGGCAACTTCATCAATAAAGAAATAGCCAACAGACTCAAGGTTCTGACCTCTTTAGTACAATAAACTCAAGCCATTACTATAGCTAATAGATGCTCATATGTCATTAGCAAGATAGTCTACAACCTACCCTTCTGAATTGGTGACTACTGAGTATATGTTACACTCTAAATCATACCTCTTTCTGACAATGAGATCATCCTTGAGACCCTATGGTTAAAACAAGAGAACCTTATTATTGATTGGATAAACCAATCTCTGGCCATCAAGAAAGGAGTAGAAGAGACCCACTCAGTTCTAATGATCCAGGCAAAAAAATCACTTATATCAATAAGCTACAACTCAAGAAATTGTCCAAGAAATGCCCTCTCTTTGCTATCTCCATATGATCATCAAAAGGAGAATCTGAGAACCTTGCGGAAGACTTTTCCAAAGTTAATAGCTATGTCAGACTCTTACTCTAGAAATTCTAAGCCATATTCTCAAAAAAACTACCAAAATGTCTATTATCTAAATAAGTAGTAGATTATACCATCAAGACTATCCTAGATGCCAAGCCAGCCTTCAAGTCAAAATACCACATATCTCTTAGAGAAATCAATGAACTCCTAGAATAAGGATTCATTAGACCTAATATATTACTATATAGTGTACCTGTCCTCTTAGATGTCAAGAAAGGAGGAGTCCTATAAATGTATATTGATTACTAAGACCTCAATGAATAGACTATCAAGAACTATCATCAATTATTCCAAATTTATGAAATATTCAATAGACTTATCAACCCACAGTTCATAAGCTCTTTTGACTTATGAAACAGTTACTGGTAAATTGTAATAAAAGAAGAAGATATTTACAAAACCACTTTCTGAACTCACTATGGATATTTTGGACTCTTAGTTATGTCTTTTGGCTTAACTAATACTTCTGCAACCTTCCAGATACTGATAAATACCATTCTATACTCATACTAGACAAATTTATTATTGGCTATATTGACAACATTCTAGTCTTCCATAAAACTCTAGAGAAATATATGGAATATCTTGAACTAGTACTACTAAAGCTTCAAGAAAACTGACTCTTTGCAAAACTCAGTAAATGTGAAGAAAATCCAATTTCTTGGACACATTATCATTCTCAATAGAATTAATATAGACTCTAGCAAAATCTCAGCAATTAAGAAATGGCCCAGACTTAAGAAGCTGAAGGACCTCCAATCATTCCTATGACTAGCAAACTATTACTGGCAATTTATTGTAAACTTTGCTAAAATTACTACTACTCTTACCCAAATGACCAAGTATGGTAAAAAAGAAGAATAGCTTTAGACTACAAACTAAGAAAAAGACTTTAACAATCTTGTGAATTTGGGATCTGAATGAGATACAGCCTTTCAAGTACTAAAGAATACCTTGATAATTACTCCATACTTCAAGCAGTAAACTCTGCCTTATTATATAAAGTTACTACCAATATCTCTGATCTAGCTCTTGGAGCAGTACTCATATAAGAAGAATACCCTGTAGCCTACTACTCCTGCAAGTTCAATGATACTGAAATCAACTATACAATCCATGAGAAGGAAATTCTAGTCATTGTGAACACTCCAATCAAATAGTGACTATACCTTGAAGGAGCACACTTTATTATATTAACAGACTATAAATCATTAGTCAATATCAAGACCCAGGCTACTCTTTCTCAAAAGCAAGCCAGATGGATGAAAGTTCTCATTAATTTTAACTATAAAATCCAGTACCACTCTGATAAAGAATATATCATTACCAATGTAATCTCTAGGCCACTAATTGAAAAAATTATCCAAACCACCTTGGTTACAAACTCCATCTTAGAGTAAGTTATTGCAGTATATGCTGATAATAAAGAAGCTCAAGTATTATGAGAAATCCTGAGCTGTGATAATATTAAAAAGCACTCCTAGTATCATCAATACTAACTAAAGGATAATAGCATCTACTACAAGGACAGATTGTATGATCCTAATAATCAAGATCTCTAAAGGACTATCCTATTCAAATATCATGATGCTCTTACAGCTAGATATTTAGAATTTGACAAATACTATGAAGTTATTTTCTGAAACTTCTATTAGCCCTATATGGCAGATCAGTTAAAGACCTATATCACTTCTTATGATGTCTGCCAATGCAATAAGTTCTCAATACTAGCAAAATCTGGCCTACTCTACCTTATCCCAGTACTATCTGCTAATTGGAAACAAAACTCTATAGATATCATTATACAACTACCCTAAACCAAGAATAGGAAAGATACAATTGTTGTTTTTGTAGACTATCTTTATAAACAAGCCCACTTCATACTTACTACTACTACTACAATAATACTTAAAATCACTATACTCCTGTTTGATAATATCTTCTACTGTTATGGTCTTTCCAAGACCATTATTAGTGACTGAGATCTGAAATTCACCAGCTATATTTTGAAAGCTCTACATATAAATCTTGGAACAAAACTTGCACTATATACAGTCTTTCATCCTGAAACTGATAGCCAAACTAAAAGAATGAACCAGACCCTAGAGCAAATGCTAAGGAACTATATTTCCTATAGATAAGATGATTGGCATGAACACCTTATTGTAGTTGAATTTGCTCACAATAATAGCAAACAAGGCTCTCTAGGAATGACCCCATTCCTTGCCAATATAGGACAAAATCTGCACACTCCTCAAACTTTTATCAGAACTACTGATGAACCCTCTACTGTCAAAGCTGTTGAAGAATTCTTACTCCAAATGTACAACTTAAGCCAGATAGCAAATTTATTGAATTATTTGAAGTTATTATATATACAAGTCTCCCTAACTTCTTATAAATTTGCACTATCAGATCCTAGCAAGATTTATCCTGTCTTCAATGTTCAACATCTCCAGCAATATAGTGAAAATAATGATGAGCTGTTCTCAAATCAAACTATAAAACCACTAGTACATATTATCATTAATGACCAGGAAGAATATAAAGTTTAATAAACTCTCAACAAATATGACCACAAGAACTATTCAGAATACCTTGTTAAATTGAAAGATTATTCAATCTATGATGCAATATGAGAACCCCAAACCAATCTCCAGAATATGACTGACTTAGTTTAAGAATATGATTTCTTAAACACCTAAAACCCAAATACTCCAATATCTATCAGCCCTAAACTATATATTACCCCTCCCAAATATTGTTAAAAGTACTCTTATAATTATCATAAATAATCAAGAACTCAGTAAGTCATAATAAAAGAATACTGACCCTTCAAAAAAATAGCAAAACTGAAAGACAGTCTATTCTCCCAATACTACTAGTAAGAAATAAGATATAGATATTTAAGAAGATTCCTTAGAGAAAATTCTCCAGCAATGAATAATATCAGAATCACTTTTGGTGCACAACATTGAACACTCAATCCTTTAATATATGAATTCAATATATTAGGCAACTGTACTATAAGCATAGTACTTTCTGAAAAAAAAAAAGAATATTATTGGACTTTTGATCATATAAATGATATAATAACACTAGACCAAATTAGAAGACCTTGATGAGGATATTAAAAGTTGAGAAGGGGAGAGTGGTAAGTATACAATATCTAAGCCAACAAAATTATATATTATCTTTAAAATGAATTTAGAAATTATATGTAAAATTATAAAGCTGAGTCAAACCAAAGTCATAGATCATGAAGCTGAGTCAACTCAAAGTCACAGAATACAAGATTTACAAAAACAGAACTTTACTAATCAGGACTAAAAGTATATATACTAAATATATAGATATGTCAAAATGGAGAACCATAACAAATCTACAACTTTTGAATATATATCCAATATAACCACTGAAATCTACAATTACATCTGTGCTGATATTTGAAATGCTATTATCAACTAAGCCACAGCTTCTCTGCCCCTTATGAATATCCATAGTCTGGCACTTCTCTATTTCATAAAAGCCAGATAGAATACCCTAAACATACTTAATAAGTCCTACTGAATCAGATAAATCTCAAGCTACTACCAGATCAGCTATCTTCTAGAAGATATGATTGGCTGCTACTATGATACAGACATTACCAAAATGTCTCAAAACCAGAAACTCATCACCTGTAAAATATTGAGAACTCTTTTATGAGTATAGTACTTTTATTCTCTATCTCTAAATTACTACCACTGAAAGGGTTGTCACTCTGTCCTAATGATATGAGACAAGAACTCAACCACAAGTATATCAAGTACATCCAAACTACCAACAGACCCTTTCTATACCCTGATGATCACATCCTGCAAATGCTCCAAGTTGGATACACTATGAAGGATATCTATGATATAATCTAGTTCAATAATGATGAAGCAGAAGATAATGATCCCTCTGATATCAATATAACCTCCAGCCAAGGATTCCTATCAACCCTGATCACTCTGCCAACCTTACTAATGAACTTACAATAGTTTATAACTATATGGGATAATAACTACAGGTATGAGTACTGTAATAAACCAAAACATACCATCTGAATTATAACTTAACCAGATGATGTAAACAATTAGCATACTTAATCAGCATTATATGACTTCTAGTATATTGTAGTTACTCATGCCTGCTACACTTATAATTAGCTGGGATATCAGAAAATGGTTGTTTATCTGTGTTCTAAGGACACACCTGTGTCCAGTGGATACACTCATATCCTGTGGACACTCCTGTACCCAGAGGACACACCCAAACATTACCAGAAGTAGTAAATCTATAGTTAACCATATAGTGATTAGATAGCAACCACAACTAAATAAATTACCCCAGAGACAAGAGTGAATAAACCTCAGTCTGAAATTGAAGCAAAAGACAAGTCTGTCTACCACACTTTGAGAGGAACTCTACAGCCACTGCTAGGAGATTATGAGCTTATTTCTCTAGTCTGGTCTACTTTCTGATATAAAGCTGATTTTGCCACTAAGTTCGAGTGAAGAACTTTGCCACCTTTGGAATTATTGGTACACTTGCCAGACTAAGCCTGAAGAATCTGAGTTTACTGCCCAAGTTCAAGGAAGAACTTTATCACCTTTTGAGTAATCTGCCACTTAAGAAATAAGCCACCATTTTCAAGAAGTCTACCAATTCAGGAAGAATCTACATCATCTACCATTTCCAAGTTATTCTCCACATTCCCAGAAAGCCTAAGGGAAAGCCACCTTGCTCAAGCCAGTTTCTGATGCAACTTTATAGTAGAGCCAGTCTAACAATATAACTCCATACAAATGAAGCCAGTCTTTGATGTAACTTTGCCAAGAGACCCTTTCCCAAAGCTGCCAGTTGTTCATATTTCCAGAAGAGCCCAATTCAGGAGAACTCATACCATCTGAGTTATTTCTCAGTTGAAGCTGCCAGTTCAAGAAGAATCTGCAACATCTGAGTTTTTCATTTGTTCTCAGTGAGCCTAGTATAGAAAAATCTACTGCTAGCATAATTTCCAGTGATATATGAGAACCTTGCTGATTTAGGAGAATCCACACCAAATTGAGAAGCTCACTAAGATTGTCCTATATAAGGAACCCGCCATACTATACAGAGATTGTTGCACTAAGACTGTCACCTAGAAATTACATACTTTTGGAGATTGCCATTACCCAAGAAGGAAAACTGTCAATTGCCAGACTGTCATGCATAAGGAAGATCATCATGCTATATATGAAATTCTACCAATTCCCAGTTAACTCAAGAAGGAAACCCATTCATACAAATTGCAGCTATATCCAGAGAACTATCCCAATAAGGAAATCACTCACAGATATCCAGCTTTTGACTATTATACTACTAAATACCAAGAACCTCAGAAATCTTAGAACATTTTGTTGCTTTTTGACAAGTAACTTTCGGCTCAAACCAAACTACATCAAACCCCAACCTTGTAATTTGCCTCCATTGAGCCAGACATATTACATTTGGGGGCTCAACTGGGAAGATTTCAAAATTAACATGACTTTTCAGCTCATAAGAACTCAAAGTCAAACTGGATATATTTGATATAATACCAACCTCTGTCACTACAGAAGAACCAGTTATCACCAGCATTTGGACAAGAAGAGAAGCAATCATATCAAGACTTGCCAACTACCCAGTATTAGAAGGATCTCAACCAGAACCAGAAGGCAGTACATCCTGAAATCCCCAACCAGATCAACCAGACAACACAGGCATCCCTGTTGGAGATTTTGAGGAACTTGCCCAAGAACTAGAGGACCTTATTACACAAGTCCAAGATCTTACAGCTAGATATCCCATATCAGTCTCATCAATCTCACTAATAGAACCCTTACCACAAGCCCTTGCAGAATTAGAAGTAGCTCCTACAAGAATACCTAGGCTCAATCCACTTCATCCAAGGTCTAGAACACTATTCTCAGGATACCCAAGCACCCCCATCTCCAGTGATAGCTCAGAAAGTAAATCAGAATTAGAATCTGGACCAGAACCAGAATCAAAAGAAAGTAATGATGAAATACATTGCCAACTTTTACAGGATACCCAGAGGAAGACCCCAGAGAATTCCTTAATGGAATTGAAGGAATTACAGCCCTGAGGAATCTCTCAGATAAAAGAAAATTTGCCATCTATAAGGCTCAGCTCAGAGAACCTACCAGAGTAATTTTCCACCAAACAGCAAATGATCCAAATTCAGAACTGGTGAGACAGATACAAGCAGTAATGTCTTATGAGCTAGAATATGTGGCCATAGTCTACTGGCTCATTGAAAAGTATGCAGGAAATGAAACCTGCCATAAGGCTTAAGAATCCATCATGGGGATGAAGATGAATCTTGGAGAATTGCCCAAAGCCTTCTTCATAAGAATCCAGAAGAGAATGCATGCTGCCAGATTCAATGCCACCAACCAGGACATCATAGGTCCAATGATCTTCATGAATGAAATTCCCCCAAAACATTGCCTAGCATGTCTGCACTCTAGACATTAGAAGGTTCAAAGAGCAAGTAGATGTAGCCCAAGGATTCTTTGATGTCAGACAAGGAACTACCTGGAGTGATCATGACAAGAAAGAAGATAAAGAAGATATCCTGATCAAAGCCCTACAAGGACTCCTCCAAGGACAAGAGAGATCTGAAGAAAGAATGCCAGCCAAAGAAGAAAAGAAGAATAGGAGTGAAATCTAAGACCTCAGTTTCAAGTTGGACTGATTGGTTGGACAGATTGAAAAACTCACCATATATGAAAATCAGAGTCACCAAGACAACTGAGAATACCCACCACAGAGAAGCCAAGGTTATCTACCCAGAGATAACAGGAGTTATTAGTAAGAAGAAAGAAGATATTCTGTCTGAGATAGAGCTCAAGTCCAATGCTTCTACTGTGGATAATTCAGACACTATGCAACTGAATGTGATAACAAAAGAAGTGACCAAAGGGACTCAGAACCACCAAACCAAAGGAATGACACTCAGTTCAAGAAGACTGAAGCCCATCCTGTTGAAGATTTCGAGGAAGCAAGCAACAGTGAAGACTACAGCAACCTAGACTTGTACCCTACCTAGGTTACCACCTGAAAAACAGTCAACCCAGTAGAAAAGAGGAAGAGATCTGTAGGAAGGCCATCCAGGAACATCAGCAGAAGAATCATCCAAGAAGAAGATGAAAAACATAAAGAAGAGCAGAGAGAAATACCTCCCTGAATCCCCTCACCTTTTGTCCCTGAGACAAATGAGTTATCACCAGAAGATGAAGAAATGGAACAAGAAGAACAGGAACCTGCTGCCCTAAAGCCCAAAAAGAAGTACACCCCAAAGATCATGCCTAGAGATATCTACAATGAAGCCTAGCAGAAGATTCAAGAAGCCAAGTTGGAAGTCCCTCTCCTGCAGTTTCTGCAACTGATACTAGCTAGAGTCCAAAACAAACTACTGAGAACCACCAGGTCTAGCACTGGCCAAGTTCCAATCCCACAGCAAGAACCAGTTTCCATCCCTGTCGAAGCAGCTGAAAGACATGTCAGCACCTACCTATATAGAGATATTGGAGAACAAAAGGTAAAGATCCTCATAGACAAAGGAGTAGCTGTCTGTGTTATTGCCAAACGATTCCTGGACACCCTCCAATGGCCCATTGATGGACAATCCAACCTCAGCATCATACTAGCAGATGGAGCCCGAACTCAACCCCTTGAAGAAGTACAAAATATCACTATCTCCCTTGGACACATTCAGTTCTCTATCCTAAAAGCTGTTGTTACTGAAGCTATTATCTATGACATGATTCTTGGCACCAACTGGATGAAGGAAATGAATGCAGTTGTTGATATTGGTCAACAAGTACTCCAGTTTGACTATTGAGGCAAGAAGTACAGAGTTAAGGTAACTAGCTATGAGCAATCAAAGATGAAGAAGAAGGTCACTATTCAGGAAGAATATGCCAGCAGTGAAGAATCTATCATAGAGAAGGAAGAAGAATCTGAAGATGGAAATGATCCCAGACTCAACCCCTAAATTAACCTAGTAAATGATAGACCAGAAGACAATGTATGGGCCAAGAACACTGTCTCTATTATTATTGGAGCCATTGCAGGAGAAATCAAAGGATGCTCCATCTGTCTCAAGAGACACAAGTGCTCTGAGCACACCTCCAAGATTATTGGGACAAGAAATTCACCTGGCACAGCCTGCCCTGAGTGCAGAAGGAAGAAGAAGAAATACAGACATATTCCAGAAATATTGCAGCCAAAGCTGCAGAAGTGCAAGCAATTTAGGAATAAGAATCATCTGAGGAGGAAGAAGTTGTGGACTAAGAAGTTCCCAAACAAGAAGTACCCAAAGAGGAAGAAGTTCCTGAACTCATTCTCTGAGATGACTCTTGCTGGACACCACCTAAAGACAATGACCCTTGGAATATAGAAGAAGGACTAAGCACAATTACCATTATCCCCAAGAAAGAAACCCACCAAGAAAAGGCTTTTCAGTTAGGAAGATGTCTACACCAAATGTTCGTCTACTCCCTGAGACTACTGCTATCAGTGCCATCTACTAGACCAACAGAAGAGATAAAGACACCAGAGACCAGAACTCCTGAACACAGTTTTATAGTCAACTATCTTCCAAGAAGTCACCACTAAGTTGCAAAGCTGATTCAGAGGACAAGGTCTCTTCACCTGGATGAAAGTATACCCCTTTTCTACTCTTTCACCAACTTATGACCAAGATGGGTACTAATTCCCAAGACAACAAGAGATCAACAACAGGGAACATCATTTTTAAACAATGGGATATTGCAACCATAGAAGACACCCAGATTGCCAAGACTGCAGGCTTCAGAAGATCCACCTCAGTCACAATGTTGCTATCCACACTTGAAGAGAGGAGATAACTAAAGCCATATCTGAAAAAGCTAGACCAAAAAGCCAGAAAGAAGGACCCTCAAGATCTATGATTTAGGAGAAGACATCCTAGCTCTCATCAGACATACAACCCACTAAGGATGGATAGAAGATGCCACCAACTTTATTGAAGCCCTAGACTCTACAGGAATAAGAGGAATCAACTATCTCCAAGACCCCTCTACTGGAGCCAGATGGCCACACCTCAACCTCAGAGCCTAGAGGCTCTCTGCCAGCAGAGCCTCAGCCCAAGGACAGGCTGAACTTAGTAAGGATATTGTCCAGTATGCCCTGCTACATCCCAAGGCCAAACCCCCAACCAAAGCACATCCAGAAGATATAGGATATGATCTCCACAGTCTGGAGGATGAATCCATCAAGCCTGGAAAAATATTCATGATCAGAACTGGACTAGCCATGTAGCCACCTCAAGGAACTTACATAAAATTGACCTCAAGGTCTGGACTTGCCAGACAATGAATAACTATAGAAAGAAGAACCATTGATCCAGGATATATAGGCGAAATTAAGGTTACCCTATACAACAGCAGTACAGAATAGCACGAATCATTAGAGGACAGAAGATTGCCCAAGCAGTCTTCATGAAGGTCAGGACCCTGCAATTACAAGAAGTATCTGAACTAACTGAAGGAACAAGACAAGCCAAAGGATTCAGAAGTTCAGATAAGAAGGAAGTACATCTGCTTCAAGTCAACAACCTTAAGAGGAATGTTCCTAAGCAAGTATACTGGCAACCAGTCACACTGCACAAGAATTGTATCCTAGAACCTGGAGAACAAACCACCTTCGAAATCTTTGCACCACCCGACCCCTGAAATCTTTTCTTTGAACCCAAGGAAGATATCTCACACCTGGACATAGAGGGATATACATTCTCTGACAAGATGAATCCAGTACACTCCTGAGTTCCCAACCAAAGTTGGAAAACCATCATCTTGCCAAAAGGAACCATCATAGGACATCTGGTGCCTTTTCTCAACTGAACTCATAGAGAAGTTTATGAACTAAACCTATTGGGAAACAGCAAAAGGTCCCAGAAGAAAGGAAAGACCCCTCTGCGACCCAGGAGACAGTGAAGCCTTCTACCAACATTGGAGAAGAATTGACACCCCAACAATAACAAAAACTAGTAGAACTTCTCAATATATATCAAGATATCTTCACTACTGATTATGGTAACCTGCCATACAATCCATCATATCACAACAGCATAAATACAGGAAATGCAACACCCATCTGGCAGAAACCCTACAGAATACCCCATCATCTAAAAACATTTGAAAAAGAGCACATTCAAGAACTCTTAGATAATGGAGTCATCTGACCCTCTACTAGCCCCTGGGCCAGCCCTATACTTATTGTACCACAGAAAGGAAGATAGAGTCTCTGTATAGATTACTGGAAACTCAATTCAGTCACCAAAAAGGATGCCTATTCTTTGCCCAGAATTGATGACCTTTTGGATCAGTTATAAGATGCCAGATACTTCAGCAGTATGGACCTCTTTACAGGATTCCATGAGATTCCCATGGACCCCAAAGACATTCAAAAGACAGCCTTTCTTATTCTAGGAAAACTGTTTGAATACCTCCAAATGTCTTTTGGATTCTGCAATGCACTCCCCACCTTTCAGAGAATGATGAATTCAGTCAATGCCCCCTTGATCCACTACTGCCTAATTATATATATGAATGATTCCAAAATCTATTCAGCAAATTTTGAAGAGCATCTGCACCACCTAGGGGAATTCTTCAAGCTCACTTATAAGAACCACCTGAGACTGAATGGAAATAAATATTACTTTGGGAAACAGAAACTTGAATTCCTTGGATTCATAGTTTCAAAAGAAGGAATCCATGCAGACCCAAAGAAAACCAAAAAGATCAACAATTGGCCAGTACCCAAGACCTCAAAGGAAACATTATTATTCCTGATGCTAGTATCCTACTACAGAAGGTTTATTAAGGACTTTGCCCAAATTGCTGCCCCAATCTGAGTCCTTCTCAAGAAAGAAGTACCATTCAAATAGACATAATCACAAGAGAAAGCCTTCAAAGAACTCAAGAACCACATGACCACAGCACTAGTCCTTGTGTATCCCAATATACAGAAGCCATTCATCTTGTATAAGATGCTTCTAAAGATGGCCTCGGAGTAGTTCTAGCCCAAGAAGGATGTGAGCAACAATATCATATGATAGTGTATGCAAGCTGAGCTACCAATTAGCAGCAGATGAACTATGGTAGCACCAAACTGGAATACCTTGCAGTCATATGGGCAGTCACTCTGTTTAAGCATTACCTCATCAGAAAAAGGTTCACCTTGATCACAGACCATACAGCCCTCAAGTGGCTATTCAACTGCAAGGAACCCACTGGAATCCTAGCCCACTGGATCCTTATCCTTCAGGATTACAAGATCACCATCATCTACAAAGCAGGGAAAGCTCACAACAATATTGATATACTTTCCTACCAGCCCCAATGAACCAGAAGGAGGGTGTCTCAAGAAACTACACCCTAAAGGAAGCTCCTCAGACCATTAAGACACAAGAAGATCTCATCTAAAAAGAATATCAAAAAGCCCACCAGAGATAGACAAATAGAAGAGAAGCTGCAAACAACATACCAATGTTGGCCCAATCTCAGAACACAAGTCCAGGACATACTCAAGAAATGTGATACTTATCAGAAGTACCAAGGAAGGAAGAACTACCAAGCACTATTACAACCAATTACACCACCAGACAATATCTTTCAGAGATGAGGAATAGATGTAATTGGATCTCTATCAGTTATACCAAGAAGAAACAAATACATCCTTATGTTTGTGGAACATCTGACCAAGTGGCCCAAAACTTTTCGAATGGAAATTGCAGATGCCTTAACTATCATAGACTTTCTTCATGGACCACACTCGGATATAGACCCCCAGAAGAACTTATCTCTGACTGAGGCACAGAATTTATCAACAATATAATCATAAGTTATACCTGAATTCACAAGATCTACCTCAAACAGACCACATCATACCACCCTCAGACCAATGGCATGACAGAAAGAATGAACCAGACCATCAAGAAAGAACTTCCCTGAGTCAATTCTACCCATTGGGACCTCTGCTTACCTGAGATTCTATGGGAAATTTGGAACACCCCTGCTGCCTCCACCAAATAAAAGCCATTCAAAATGTTGTTTGCTAAGAAAACCAGAATGCTGACCATGAGAATCTCAGAGACCTCCTCAATAAGGCAGAGCAGTTGTGTAATCAAGCCCAAGGTCATATTATCAAAGCTCAAGAAAGACAAAAAAAGTATTATAACTAGAAACAGAAGGATCAGGAGATCAAGATTGGAGATCAAGTACTAGTTTGGAGAAATATAATTGAAATGAACTTTGCTACCAAATTGGAGCCCAAATGGGAAGGACCTTATCTTGTGTATAACATCAGAGTAACCAGCATCTATTTAAGAGACATAAATGGACGAACTCTGAGGACACCAGTATATATCAATTGCCTAAAGATATATCTTTCTCCACACTGTGAACCAGAGAATTGACAACTGCCTCCAGACCCTTGTCCTCAGTTTCCTTCAAGCTCTACCAGTTCCCCTGCCACAGTTCAGAGAGCCTAATGGAACATATCTCCAAAGAATCTGGGTATATCAAGAGAACCTCAATCTGGCCAAGAGATTACTCCAGATCCACCAGCTGCAGACATACTATACAATTGGAGAATAATTGCAGAATCTTCCCCTCCCAGACCTGGCCTATGTCCACAATACTACTGGTCTGAACTGAAGGAATACTACTGCTGCAGAAAGATTATATATAATCTACAAATGAATCCCTTCAGCTCTAATCCAGGCCCAGTTCTCCCTGTATGATCTCTAAAGGATGACTCTGCCCACCTACCTCAGTATTATCCACCAAGTTGAGACTCTATTTCCCAATAAAGAAGAGGAGACTTTAGAATGGAGTCACCCTAGTACAGATAATGAAGATGATAGAACAGATATAGATGCAGAAGCTCCTTATGCCTATTGAGATGATGACTGAAGAATAGTCTGGAACAGACTATCCTTCAGTGGGGGCTGATGTAACAAACCAAAACATACTATCTGAATTATAACTTAACCAGATGATATGAACAATTGGCATACTTAACTAGCATGATATGACTTCCAGTATATCATAGTTACTCATGCTTACCATACTTATAATTAGCTGGGATACCAGACAAGGGTTGTTTATCTGTATCCTAAGGATACATCTGTATCCAGCAGACACACTCATGTCCTGCAGACACACTCATGTCCTGTGGACACACTCATGTCCTATGGACACTCCTGTACTCAGAGGACACACCCAAATATTACCAGAAGTAGTAAATCTATAGTTAGCCACATAGTGATCAGATAGCAATCACAACTGTATAAATTACCCCAGAGACAAGAGTGAATAAACCTCAGTCTAAAATTGAAGCAAAAGACAAGTCTGCCTACCACACTTTGAGAGGAACTCTACAGCTACTGCTAGGAGATTGTGAGCTTATTTCCCCACTCCAGTCCACTTTCCAATATAAAGCTGATTTTGCCACCAAGTTTAAGTGAAGAACTTTGCCACCTTTGGAATTATTAGTATGCTTGCCAGACTAAGCCTGAAGAATCCAAGTTTGCCACCTAAGTTCAAGGAAGAACTTCACTATCTTTTGAGTAATCTGTCACTTAAGGAATAAGCTGCCATTTTTAAGAAGTCTGCCAATTCAGGAAGAATCCACATCATCTGCCATTTCTAAGATATTCTCCACATTCCCAGAAAGCCTAAGGGAAAGCCACCTTACTCAAACCAGTTTCTGATGCAACTTCACAGTAGAGCCAGTCTAATAATATAACTCTGTGCAAACAAAGCCAGTCTTTGATGTAACTTTGCTAAGAGACCCTTTCCCAAAGCCACCAGTTGTTTGTATTCCCAGAAGAGCCTGATTTGGGAGAACTCATACCATCCAAATTGAAGCCACTGGTTCAAGGAGAATCTGTGATATCCAAGTTATTCATTTGTTCCCAATGAGCCCAGTATAGAAGAATCTGCTGCAGCATAATTCCCAGTGACATACAAGAACCCTGCTGATTTAGGAGAATCTGCACCAAATTGAGAAGCCTGCCAAGATTGTCCTGTATAAGAAATCTGCTATGCTAAACAGAGATCATTACACCAAGACCATCACACAGAAATCACATACCTTTGGAGATCACTGTCACCTAAGAAGGAAAACTGCCAAATTGCCAGACCATCATGCATAAGGAAGATTGTCATGCTATACATGAAATTCTACCAATTTCCAGTTAACTCAAGAAGGAAACCCATTCACACACAAATCACCACTATACTCAGAGAACTGTCTCAATAAGGAAATCACATGCAGATATCTAGCTTTTGACTATTATACCACTAAATACCAAGGACCTCAGGAATCTTAGAACATTTTGTTACTTTTTGACAAAGTAACTGGGAGCTCAAGCCAAACTACATCAACCCCCAATCTTGTAATTTACCTCTATTGAGCCAGGCATATTACAGTACCAATCTGCATTTATGCCAAATTACTTTAACTACAATAAAGATACTAGAGAACATAACCTATATCTTTAGATAATTCTTGAGATTGAATCAGCAACCCCACCTCCTGAGTTTAAGTGAAATAAACTACAGCTGCCAGTATACTACAATCCTGTAACACATAGTGCTGTTACCTACTAAAGGTATACAGATAGTGAATTAAATAAAAGTGAAGATAATGTACCCCTTCTCTGCCCACTGATACCCTACCCAGTATATGAGACAGATGATACCATCCTGTAGGACAGTGACATAGTTTCAACCTATTACTATATGAATGAACAGAGAGATGTTATCCAAGAACCACTCTTTCTAGATAACTACTTTATTAAAGATTGTAAGCATACAATCTCCAAGCCACCAAAATCGCATGGCATCCTCAGAACTAATTTGGAAACCACATGCGAGACTACAAAACAAGAGATCATCTGGTTACACGAAATATACCAGCAAGCATGAGAACCCACCGCCAAGATACAAGAATACTAGAAGAAGTACTACAACCATAAGACTGACTCCGAACTGCTATAACTAGTTTGGTGTACTGTACTATTACAAAAGAAAACCGAAAGTACCAAACTCAAATTGCGATAAGAAGAACCCTATCTCATCTACCAAAAGGTTCATGAACTGTGCCTATCAACTCAAGACCAAGATACACCATGACTATACAAGATCTCATTACTTAGTGGAAGCAAAACGCATTTGAACAACTCCGTTCGCTCTATCTGTGTCACCTCTGTTGGAGAGTGACGGATGCTTCATCTGAACTCAAGAAAGCTGACAACATCGAAACCAATCTCAAGCCATCCATGTGACAGATATTACTACTAGAAATTGCCTCAGATTACAGAAAATATTATTTCTGAGAGGTTCGAACCCCCAGCCGTGACATTGGGAGCCCTCGCCCTAGACGAGAATGGCCAGTCCTCGCAAATGCACCAGTAGACCAAAAAAAAAGAGAACCAAGACCTGTTATCCTTGTACAACCACCGCCACCAAGGACAGCCTTAATCCTGCAAGAGATAGAAGTGACGACATCTTGAAACTGATGATGTCAGAAGTCAGAAAACTGCTCAGACTTTGCCAGTGATGATGTCATCAATAGTGATGTCATTGAAGACTACCCAGACAGTGTGTAAACCTATAAATAGATTAGCAGTCATAGTATAGTTAGATTAGCCTTGTACGACGTGACTGTAAACTGACTCAGCAGTCAGACGATCTCTTGACATGTCAGATCACACTTGTATTATGTGACTGCAT
>RBNI01000452.1:0-31079 GCA_003990745.1 Jimgerdemannia flammicorona | reverse complement strand
TTTTTTCCATTCTCCTCCTCCTCCTCACTTCCCTTCACCCTTGTCACCTTACACAAGATCACTCCCCAGACCATTGCCAAAGGCCAGTCCCTCGCCTTCCCAGTAGCTTCCTTCCCAGCCAGCTGAATCCTCACATCCACATCACTAGTCCTGAGTGAGATCCCTTCCCAGACCCTGAATCTGATATCCACCACCTCTCCATATTCTGCTATGAAATCCTTGACTCTCTTTCTCATCTCCATCGCCATCACCATCAGCACTCCTTTCACTAGCAGTTGGACCACCCTGGGATCCCACTTCAGGCAGTGTGCCATCAGATCACACACCTCTCCAACCACCAATCCAACCTTCAGTGCCTCCTCCAGTGGCACCACCTCCTCAAAACCCACCTCTACTCCCTCCAGTCTCTTCAAAAACTTCACTGATGCAGCTCCTGCCACCTGCTTAGCAATGAGCCCCAGCACCATTTTCGCCATTACCACTAAGCCCTAGAAGCACAGTGTGACTGCGAATGCCGAGATCAATTTTTTGAGCAATGGGGCCACCACCAGGCCTGTTATACCATCCGCTAAGTCTCTTTGTCTTCTAAGCCTCAGCCACTCAGCCTTGCCATCAGCTGTCATATCTGGATTTTTTTCCAGATTGACAGTCCCATCACTATCAGCAGTCACACTCCCCCCAGCTGCTACTCCCCCAGCTCCACTGCCCCCCCTTCCAAGGGCTGCTCCCCCCTGCACTGTCACCTTCTCAGTCTCCTTGCCCTTCCTCGGCCAGCCCTCTAGCCCTGATGCTTGCTGTCTTCTCTTCATTGTCTCTGCAAAGCTCACCCTCCCAGATCCTGGGCCTCTGCCACTACCTCCACCCCATCCACGTCCACCTGCCAGCAGCCCCCTCATACCTCCCCCCAGTCCTGGGCCCCTTCCCACCTGCTGTCAGTTGAAAGCACTCAGGCCACCCTACCCAGTATGCACCTCAGGTTGTCAGTCAGTTGCCATATTGTTAGTCTCTTTTCTCTAATAACGATGTTGTAAGTGCCTTCCAAAGGTTGTGTAACCTGAATAGTACTGGAAAGAGATGTTCTCCTCTCTCTCATCACTCTGTCACCAAAGTCCAATTCTCCTTGCACTATCCACCACCCTCCACCAAAAGCCCCTATATTGCATCTTTCTGCTCCCATCCAGGGCCACCATTGTGAGCAGATCACCAGTCATTCTGCAAGGGGAATACTGGGCTTCCTACACCCTCTGCATAAGTAGTACCCACTCCTGGCCTCTCAACTCACTTGTCCTCTTCAGCCACTATGCTCTCAGGCAATGAAGGCATTTTGTAAAGTCCACCAAGCCTAGCCCACCTCTGTCAACTGGCAGGGTCAGAACCTCCCATCCTATTTAACTTTGCCACTCAGCCAATATCTATGATCTTGCTATCTTCAGAAGTCATCTGACCACCCATGTTGGAAAGCCAGATGGTACTCCACATACTATAGCTTCAGCAGCCAATAAACATTCAGCACCATCACTCTTCCTGCCAAGGATATATACTGACCACCCCACTTTAAGAGCACATTTTCCCATACTAGGAGCCACTGTCCACACTATGTATGGGGTAAGAGAGATCCATATACTGAGAAGTAGATTCCCAGGTAATGGACTGGTTCACCTACCAGCACCAACATTCTAATCACATTGCCACCAACTATTCCACCACTTAGCACCAGAGTCTCACATTTGTACCAGTTGAGTTTAACACCTGAGCCCCTCTTATACCATACTACAGACCTCCTTAATTCCTCCACATCCTCCAATGAACTCAGTCCAACCACCATATCATCTGCAAAAGCCCCCACTTTTCAATTAATTTCCAAAATGTCCAAACCCTCAATTTGACACCTGATCCTATCCAATAGGGGCTCCAAGGAAAGGGCATACAAGATAGATGATAAAGGATCTCTTTGCAGCACCCTACGACCAAGTGGGAAAGTCAAACCCCTGTGACCATTCACTACCAATACTGCTTGACTGTTTTCTAATAGACTGATTAATCACCTCCTGAACCCTGGGGAACTCCCACCCATTTCAGCACTCCCTCTAGCCAGATCCTCCTCACTCTGTCATATGCCTTCTCTTGATCTAGAAACACTAACCAGCCATCAACCCCAGCCACCCAAGTCTCTTCAATCACCCCATGGACCCAGGCAGTTCCATCTTATACCAACTGATCACTGACAAACCCTCTCCACTCCTAGTACTAGCTGAGTGATCCCATACAGTCTAGTCACTAAGATCTTTGTCACCAGCTTGCAGTCCATATCAAGGAGCATTATCAGCCACCAGTTCTTCCAATCTTTCCTTCTCCCCATATCCTTATAGAGCAAGGAGACCAGCCCTAGGCACTGGCCCCCAATCCAAGTTCCAGACTGAAGAACCTCACTGCACATCACTGTCATCTTCTCTAATATCACCTCTACCCCAGCCATCTTCTTCCAAAAATCCCAAGAAAGCCCATCCTCTCCTGGAGCTGTTCCCTTGCTTGTAGAAGCCAAAACCTTGCAAACTTCCTCCCTTGTACTGGATCTCCAACATCCTCAGGCCCAGTGCTGGGTCTGGATGCCAATCCTCCAACTACTGTTCAGAGACCCTGCCCATCTTCCTAAAAGTGCCACCAATCTCTGTGAAGCCAATTGCACTTGCTGTCACTACTAAGCACTCCTTCTTTTCCCTGCCTCCCTCCAGTACCACTGAGCACTTGATTTCAGCTACCACTAGTAATCCTCAATCACCAATCTCTGCTACCACCACCCACCAATCTTCTCAATAACTTCCACCTCCCAATCTGTCTATAAGGGACCATCCTCCAACAAAGAAGAGTTCAGTTGCCAATGTCAGGGCCCATCCCCACTTCCCCCAAATCTCCCACACCCTATCAGACCCCAGTGATCTGACTATAGGCACCAAACCACCTCTAGCATATCCCAGACATCCACTCTCCAGCACTCTGCCATCAATATCCAGTCAATCCTGGAGTCCAGCCCTGCCACCCAGTGGGTATAAATTCAGTGATCCACCCAAAACTATCACCCTGAGTCAACCAAGGAGCTCAACCTCTCAATCTCTATCCAATTGTCTAACCCATCACTTTTGCCTCTCATTCGTCTCCTGCCATCAGTCCTGTCCATCCCATTATCATATACTATATTGAAATCCCCCCCCCAAGCAATCAATTCCTGCCTCACCCATAATACCAGCTTCTCTCAGGTCTCCGACCTAATCTATATACTCCTCCCTCTCAGCTGGGCAGTAATACAACCTAACAGTCAAAGGGTTCCACCCAGGCCTCTTCTATACTCCCCACACCAACCTACTCCCCTGACTTATAATGAATACTATTAGAAAGTAGTATATAGGATAACTCTAAAAGAAACAAAAGGTTGCTCTGTTGAGAACCTCTCCAAGATCTTCCAATAACTACAGAGAGTTATATAAAGTCAAAGTAATATATAGTGACTTTACTAGTAGTATATAGTACTTATCAACAACTACAGAAGTTATAAGGCTTGATTCAAACCTTCAGTCTATAATCTAAAAGTCCAATACTTTAACAGGATAACTAACTTCTTATCTAATATCAGAAATAAGATATCTTAATCTTATATACTCATCTTATACTAGTAGGTTATTTGTTTTGTAATAGAATGAGAAAACAGTTATTGAGAATATATTGGAGCAGAAAGTAGTTATAATTAGTATAAAGTAATAGCTATAAGAAGATATAAATAACAGACAAAAGACAAGATATTGAACATTTATCCCAATTTCAAAATATTATAAAGAGGTCTTCCTGATACTTCAACAACTATCAGAGAGCCTACTGAATTCAACTTCTTATAAGTTATATAGACAAACTCTATGGCCATATCTAAATCAAATATAAGAAGGAACTTCTACTCTGAGCAACTTAATCTCACCATTTAGAATCTAGGATATTTTGTCCTCAACTTCCAGAAATCTATTGAAAGGGCCTACCAGTCTATGAACTGTTTAGAAATCGGGTATGAGTACAAAATCAGCCACTATATCAACTTATACTATTAGGACCTTATTATGAAATAAATTTCTGACTGGACTAGTTAAGATAGGTAGGAATAGTATCTTGTTAAAATGATCCATCAAATCTTATAGTATACTCTATATATAATCTCTAATCTTAACAATAATAAAAATAGGAATAATATAGTTATAATGGAGTAATTCTATATAATCTATCTTTATTATATATATATACCAATCAACCAAATAGGTTGAATCATTTCTCTTCTATCCTTCATTATATTCCACAATTAGCCTCATCTCATTTGCACTCTCCCCCCTCTCTATTTTACTTGTTCTTCTATTGAGTTCACTTATGCCAAACTGACTATTCTCCATACAACATTCATTTCTGACTTACTGCAATATTTGGCCCAAATAAATATATACTTATGCATTCACAATAGGGGAGTAAGGGAGTACAAGAATTGACTTCAGACTAGTGCTCCCAAAAGAATACAATTAATTCAAATTTAATTAAATTGAGAGTTATTGAAATTGAATCAAATTGTGGATTTTTCAATTCAAATAAATTTTGAATCAAATTAAATTAGAACTTTGATTCAATTTGAATTGAATTGAATTGAACCTTTGATTTGATTATATTAAATTGAATTTAGGTCAAATTCGATTCAATTAAATTTATTGAGAGTTCTACTGAATCTTTCCTACTCTAAAGTAGATAAACTAGAAGCAAAGGTAGCTCCTGAGTCCCCTCCTAAAGTGTAAGGATTGTGAGCTCTATTAGTGTCTAATTCTGAATAATAACTCTGATCAATAGACTCAGGGCCTCTCTGATCTATTTAAAGAACCATCTATATAAATAATTATATCAAAAATTAAAAACCAAGTCTCTTATATAAATGGTACCACTTATATATATTAGATGGCAATCTTTAATTCTACTCTAAACAATTTTAGACCAGCAGAAATCAATAGAGAAATCCACAACTCTAAGTCAGTAGGAGCTATTTATAGACCTTATTGACTTCTCTATACTTGATATCAAAATCTTACTGATTTATATATCAGTTGAGCAGATGCAGATGATGAGATTAGAATGATGTTTCTCTAGTTCTCAACTTCAAGGTAATAAAAATTATATTATAAATAAACTTAGATAACATACTCTAAGTGATGGTCATATGATCTGTTAATGATGTTATGAATCATTGATATATATATAAATAACTTACAAATAAGACAAATGAGATAAGAAAAGTATAAAAAATAATATACCAAAACTTCTGAATACTGGAGCTAAAGTCTGCACCATAGTAACTATATTACTTATTTAATACTTATATTACCCAAAGTATTTATCCTAATCACAAACTTAGTGTAATTATCCTGAGCATAAAAATATTTTCTTTGAGATTAAACAATTATAGTAGTTATATATCAGACTAATTATATATTGCGATATGTAATTTATAGCTTTTGTTGCTTCTTCACAGATTAATGTACTTTTAAATTATCTATATACTATCTTTTATTTGTTTCTTAATGGTATTCCTGACTCAATGTTCATGTCAACTACTATTTAGTTTATTTGTTTATATTGAGTTGAAGTTCTCATGTATCAAGTTCTTGATCATGTAACAGTCAATCAGTTTATATTGTAATGTACCTGACTCAATGAAGGCAAATTACAAGATTGGGGATTGATGTAGTTTGGCTTGAGCCCTGAGTTACTTTGTCAAAAGCAATAAAATGTTCTTGGTGTTTAGTTGTATAATAGTCAAAGCTGGATATCTGCAAGCAATTCTGGCAATTTCCTTATTGGGACAGGTTCTTGGATGTAGCGGTGGTTTGTGTGGCATGGGCGATTTATATGACGATCTCTGTGGAGCATGAATGGATTCCTTATGCAGGACGATCTGGCAATTTGGCAGTTTACTTTATGGGGTTTCTACGTGACAATCTCTGTGTAGCATGGCGATCTCTGCGTAGCACGGTGAGTTCCTTATGTGGTGCGATCTGGAAATTTGGCAGGTAACTTGATTTGACACGGGTTCTCCTGAATCAGCAGCTTACTGATTAGAGGAGGGTATGGATAACTTGGGTGATGCAGATTCCTCTGAATCAGGCTCACTAGGAATGGGTGAATATCTCGGATGATGTGGATAATTCGGATAACTTGGATAGCTTGGATGTCACAGATTCTTCCTGAATCAGCTGGCTTCTTGAATAATAACTCGGATTCTCTTCTCTTGGCAAAATAACGTCAAGACTGGCTTCATTTGCATGAATAAGTTCACTGCAAAGTTGCATCAACAGACTGGCTTTGTGGCAAGGTTCCTTATAGTGGGCTCTCTGGAAATGACAGGTAACTCAGATTCTTCAGGCTTATCTGGCAAGCGAACCAAAAATATAATGGATTCGTTCTTTATATCGGAAAGTGGACCAGAGTGGAAAAGGAATACTTTGCTCACAATCTCCTAGCAGTGGCTGTAGAATTTCTCTCAAAGTATAGTAGGCAGACTTGACTTTTGCTTTTGGATTCAATTTCAGACTGAGGTTTATTCACTCTTGTCTCTGGGGTATTTTATACAGTTGTGTTTACTACTGGTTACAATGTTGCTAACTATAGATTGTTATCTATGGCAAGTATTCCTGGAGGGTACAGTGTACCCACTTGGTATAGTGTACTCACTTGGAATAGTATACCCACTCAGTATAGATAAACAAACTAATTCTGATATCTCTGGCTAATTATACAGGTTGGTACAATAATGCAGTCTTGGTTGCTTAGTTCACTAGATATGGTATATGGCTAAATTATGATTTTGGTGGTACAATTCTATTGCTCATCACATCAGCTCCCACTAAAGGATGGTCAGCCCCAAACAATCCTTTAGTCATTATTCCAATATGCATAAGCATCTTCAGCATCAATATCTCAACCAGTATCTTAATTGGGATCAGAATCACTCTACTTGATGGGTTCTTCTTCTTCCTCTGGAATCAGGATTTCACATGGTTGATGATGCTCCAGTAGGTAGTAGGATTCATTTTTTATATATCATTTAGGAAGAATTGTGCCTGTATCACTACTGGGATATTTTATTTATAGATTGTATATAGTTTGTCTGTAGCAGTAATATTTTTCTGAGTAAGACCAGTGAAGTTTCTGATGTAGGTTAGGTCTACTACTGGAAGGTTCTGCAACTGTTCTTCAATTGCATAATAGGTCTATAGCTGATGAACTTGTAGTAAATGTCTGCCCAGAGTAAGGATCTCCTGATGGGTCTGGATTTGCTGAAGGGGATTTCTATTGGCTTGTAAGAATTGGGAAAGAGAAACTGGGAGTGATTGGAATGAACTCAGAACAAGGATCTAGAAGTGCTGTTCAATTGTCTGGTTCATAGTAGAAGAGGTATATCTTGAGGCAGTTGATGTGTACTAGTGTTCTGAGGGTTTATTCATCCATACTTCTAAAATAGATGCTGGTTCCTCTGATGTTATATACAAGATAAGGTCCTTTCCACTTGGGCTCCAGTTTGGTAGCAAAATTCATTTCAATCATGCTTCTCCAAATTAGTACTTGATCTCCAATCTTGATCTTTTGATCCATCTGCTTCTGGTTATTGAACTTCTTTTGTCTTTCTTGGACTTTGATAATCTGAGCTCAGGCTTGATTATGTAACTGTTCTGCCTTCTTGAGGAGGTCTTTGAAGTTCTTGTGGTCAGTAGTTCTGGTTATCTTGGTAAACATCATCTCAAAGGGCTTTTGTTTAGTGGAGGCAGCATGGGTGTTCTAGATTTCCCATAGTATCTCAGGTAAGCAGAGGTCTCAGTTGGTAGGATTGACTCAGGAAATGGTCTGGTTCATTCTTTCCATCATTCCATTGGTCTAAGGGTGATATGATATAATGTAGTCTATTTGAGTTAGATCTTGTAAATTTGGGCATAACTTGTGATTATGTTGCTGATGAATTCTGTGCCTCAGTCAGAGATAAGCTCTTCTGGAGGTCCATGGAAGTCTATGGAGAAGGCCTACAATGGTCAAGACATCTGTGATCTCTATTAGGAAAGCCTTAGGCCACTTAGTCAGATATCTACAAATATAAGAATGTACTCATTTCTTCTTAGTATAACTGGTAGAGGTCCAATTACATCTACTTTCCATCTCTGGAAGATATTGTCTGATAGTATAATTGGTTGTAGTGGTGCTTGGTAGTTCTTCCTTCTTTGGTGCTTCTGAAAGATATCACATTTCTTGAGTATGTCCCAGCCTTGTGTTCTGAGATTGGGCCAATGTTTGTATATTGTTCATAGCTTTTCTTCTATGTTTGCCTGTCCTTGGTGGAATTTCTGATGTTCTTTTCAAATGAGGTCTACTTGTGCCTTAATGGTCTGAGGAACTTCCTTTAGTGGTTTCTTAGAATACCCTTCTTCTGATTTATTGGAGCTGGCAAGAAAGTATATCAACATTGTTGTGAGCTTTCTCTACTTTATGGATGATGGTAATTTTGTAGTCCTGGAGGATAAGAATCCAGTGGGCCAGGATTCTGGTAGGTTCCTTATAGTTGAATAGTCATTTGAGGGCTGTATGGTCAGTTATCAGGGTGAACCTTTTTCCAATAAGGTAATGCTTAAACAGAAAGACCATCTATATAACTGAAAGGCATTCCAATTTGGTTCTACTATAGTTCATCTGCTGCTAATTGGTAGCTCAGCTTGTATAACCTATCACATAGTGTTGTTGGTCAGGTCCTTCTTGGGCTAGAACTGCTCTCAGACCATCTTTGGAAGTAACTGTATATAAGGTGAATGGCTTCTGTAGATTGGGGTACACAAGGATTGATGCAGTGATCATGCAGTTCTTGAGTTCTTTGAAGACTTTCTCTTGTGATTCTGTCCATTTGTATAGTACTTCTTTCTTGAGAAAAATTCAGATTGGAGTAGCAATTTGGGCAAAGTTCTTGATAAATCTTCTGTAGTAGGATACTAGTATCAGGAATGACAGTGTTGCCTTCAGGGTCTTGGGTACTGGCCAATTGTTGATCTTCTCTGTTTTTTTTGAGTCTGCATGAGTTCTTTCTTTCAAAACTCTGAATCTAAGGATTTTAAGTTTCTGTTTCCCAAAGTAGCATTTCTTAGCATTGAGTCTCAGATGGTACTTGTGAGTGAGCTTGAAGAATTCCTCTAGGAGGTGTAGGTGTTCATCGAAATTTGCTGAATAGATATTGGAAATAATCTATATATACAATCAGATAGTGGTAGATCAGAGGGGTATAGACTGAATTCATTATTCTCTGAAAGGTGGAAGGTGCATTACAAAGTCCAAAGGGTATTTGAAGGTATTCAAACAGTTTTCCTAGAGCAAGAAAGGCTGTTTTCTGAATGTCCTTTGAGTTCATGGGGATTTTATGGAATCCCGTGAAAAGATCCATACTGCTAAAATATCTGATATCTTATAACTGATCCAAAAGATCATCAATACTGAGTACAGGATAGGCATCCTTTTTGGTTACTGATTTTAGTTTCCTGTAGTCTACACAGAGTCTCTATACTCCTTTCTTTGGTATAATAAGTATAGGGCTGGCCCAGGGACTAGTAGAGGGTCGGATGACTCTATTATTCAAGAATTCTTGAATGTGCTCCTTTTTGAATGTCTTTAGGTAATGGGGTATTCTATAGGGTTTCTGTCAGATGGGTATTGCATTTCCTGTATTTATACTATAGTGATATGATGGGTTGTATAGCAGGTTGCTATAATTGGTAGTGAAGATATCTTGATATTTGTTAAGGAGTTCTACTAGTTGTTGCCATTGCTGGGATATCAATTCTTCTCCAATGTTGGTGGAAGGCTTCACTGTCTCCTGGATCACAGAGGGGCCTTACCTTTCTTCTGAGACCTTTTGCTGTTTCCGAATAAGTTTAGTTCATAAACTTCTCTATGAGTTCAGTTGAGAAAATGTACCAGATAGCCTATGATGGTTCCTTTTGGCAAGATGATGGTTTCCTAACTCTGGTTGGTTGCTTGGGAGTGCACTGGATTCATCTTGTCAGGGAATGTGTGTCCTTCAATGTTCAGATTCGGGATATCTTAATTGGGTTAAAAGAAAAGTTTCTGGGATCAGGTGGTACAAAGATTTTGAAGGTGGTTTGATCTCCAGGCTCCATGATGAGATTCTTGTACAGTTTGACTGGTTGGTGGTACACTTGCTGGGGGACATTCTTCTTAAGATGGTTGATCTGAAGGAGATGTACTTCCTTCTTATCTGAGGTTCTAATTTCTTTGGCTTGCCTTATTCCTTCAGTCAGTTTAGAGACTTCTTGTAATTGGGGGGTCTTGACTTTCATGTAGACTACTTGAGCAATCTTCTATTCTCTCATAATTTAGTGCCATTCTATATGACTGTTGGGCAGGATGATCTTGATTTCACCTGTATATTCTGGGTTAATAGTTCCTCCTTCAACAGTTATTCCTTGTCTGGCAAGTCCAGACCTTGAGGTTAGTTGAATATAAGTTCCTTAAGGTGGCTGTATAACCAGTCTGGTTCTGATCATCAGTGTTCTTCTGGGCTTGATAGTTTGTCCTCCTGACTATGAAGATCATACTCTATATCTTCTTGGTGAGCATTGGTCAGAGGTTTGGCCTTGGGATGTAGCAGAGCATACTGGGAGACATTCTTGCTGAGTTCAGGCTGTACTTGGGCTGAAGCTCCACTGGCAGAGAGTCTCCAGGCTCTAAGGTTGAGGTGTGGCCATCTGGCTCCAGTAGAGGGGTCTCAGAGATAGTTGATTCCTCTTTTTCTGATTGGGTCTAGGGCTTCCATAAAGTTGGTGGCATTTTTTACCCATTCTTGACAGGTTGAATGTCTGATGAGGGCTAGGATGTCTTCTCCTAAATCATAGATCTTGAGGGTCCTTCTTCCTGGCTTCTTGGTCTGGCTTTTTCAGATCTGGCTTCAGTTATCTCCTTTCTTCAAGGTGTGGATTACAACATCATGACTGAGGTGAATCTTCTGATATCTGCAGTCTTGGCAGTCTGAGTGTCTTCTATGATTGCAATATCCCATTGCTCAGAAATGCTGTTCCTGATTATTGATCTCTTATTGTCTCAGGAATTGGTATTCATCTTAATCATAAGTTAGGGGAAGGGTGGACAGGGGGTATACCTCTGTTTAGGTAAAGAGGCCTTGTCCTCTAAATCAGCTTTGCAACTTAGTGGTAACTTCTTGAAAGGTGGTTGTATAGTTGGAGGTTCTAGTCTTTGGGATCTCTGTCTCTCTTATTGGTCCATGAGGTGACACTGATAGCAGTAGTTTTGGAGAGAGTGGAAGACCATTTGGTGTAGACATCTTCCTAGCCTTAAAGCTTTTTCTTGATATGTTTCTTACTTGGGAATAATGGGAATTGTGCTGGGTCCTTCTTCAATATTCCAGGAGTCATTATCTTCAGGTGGTGTCCAGCAAGAGTCATCCCAAGGAATGAGTTTGGAGACTTCTTCTTCTTCAGATACTTCTTGTTTGGGGACCTCCTGTTCAGGGGTTTCTTCTTTCTCAAATGATTCTTGACTCCAGATTGCTTATACTTCTACAGCTTTGGTTGTAGGTATCTCTGAAACATATCTGCATTTCTTCTTATTTCTTCTGCACTCTGGGCAGACTGTGTCAGGCGAATTCCTTGTCTCAATGATCTTGGAGAAGTACTCAGGACACTTGTATATCCTGAGGCAGGTGGGGCATCCTTTGATTTCTCTTGCTATAGCTCTGATAGTGATGGGGATAATGTTCTTAGCTCACACATTATCTTCTGGCCTATCATCTAATAGGTTGATTTGGGGATTGAGTCTGGGATCATTTCCATCTTTGAATTCTTCTTCTTCTTCTGTGGTAGATTCTTCACTACTGGCATATTATCCTGGATAGTGATCTTCTTTTTCTTCTTCAATTATTTATAGCTGGTCACCTTAACTCTGTGCTTCTTGCCTCAGTAGTCAAACTTGAGTACTTGTTGACTAATATCAACAACTGCATTCATTTTCTTCATCCAGTTGGTGCCAAGGATCATATCATAGATGACAGCTTGTGACAACAGCTTTCAGGATGGAGAACTGAATGTGTCCAAGAGAGATGGTGATGTTTCATACTTCTCCAAGGGGTTGAGTTTGGGCTCCATCTACTACTATGATGCTGAGGTTGGATGGTCCATCAATCAACCATTAGAGGGTGTCCAGAAATCATTTGATAATGATACAGATAGCTGCTCCTATATCTATGAGGATTTTGCTATTTGTCCTCTAATGTCTCCATATAGGTAGGTACTGATATGTCTCTCAGCTGCTTGGACAGGGATGGGAACTGATTCTTGCTGTAGGATTGAGACTTGGCCAGTGTTAGACCTAGTGGTCCTCAGCAATTTGTTTTGAACTCCAGCTGGTGTCAGTTGCAGGAACTGCAGAAGAGGGACTTCCATCTTGGCTTCTTGAATCTTCTGCCAGGCTTCATTGTAGATATCTCTGGGCATGGTCTATGGGGTGTACTTCATCTTGGGCTTTGGGGCAGTAGGCTTCTGTTCTTCTTGTTCCATTTCTTCATCCTCTGGTAGTAACTCATTTATCTTAGAGACAAAAGGTGAGAGAATCTAGGGAGGTGTCTACTTGCTCCTCTTTATGTTTTTCATCTTCTACTTGGACAATTCTTCTGCTGATATTCCTGGGTGGCCTTCCTACAGGTCTCTTCCTTTTCTCTACTGGGTAGATTTTCTTTTGGGTGATGACTTTGGCTGAGTGCAAATCTAGGTCACTGTAGTCTTCACTGTTGCTTTCTTCTTCGAAATCTTCAACAGATGGACTTCAGTCTTCTTGTACTGAGTTTCATTCCTTCAGTTTAGTAGTTCTGAGTCTCTTTGATCACTTCTTCTGTTATCACATTCAGTAGCATAGTGTCCAAATTATCTACAGTGGAAGCATTGGACTTGGGCTCTGGCTTAGGCAGAATATCTTCTTTCCTCTTACAGATAGTTCCTGTTATCTCTGGGTGGATAACCTTGGCTCCTTTGTGGTGTGTATCCTCTGTTGTCTTGATAACTCTGATTTTTGTATGTAGTGAGTTTTTCATTCTATCCAACCAATTGATCTAACTTGGAACTGAGGTCTTGGATTTTACTCCTGTCTTTCTTTCCTTCTTTGGCTGGCCTTCTTTCTTTGGATCTTTCTTGTCCTTGAAGGAGTCCTTGTAGGGCTTTGACCAGGATGTCTTCTTTGTCATTCTTCTTGTCATAGTCACTCCAGGTAGTTTCTTGGCTAATATTAAAGAATCCTTGGACTGCATCTACTTGCTCTTCAGACCTTCTGATGCCTAGGGTGTGGACATGCTGGGCAATGCTCAGAGGAATTCCATTCATAAAGGTCATTGGACCTATGATGTCTTGATTGGTGACATTGAACTTGGCTACATGTATTCTCTTCTGAATTCTTATAAAGAATGCTCTTGGCAATTCTCTAAGGTTCATCTTTATCCCTATGATAAATTCTTGAGCCTTGTGGTAGGTTTCATTTCCTGCATATTTTTTGATGAGTCAGTGGACCATGGCTATGTATTCTAGCTCATAAGATGCTGTTGCTTGAATTTGTGCTGTCAGTTCTAAGTGTGGGTCATTTGCTGTTTGGTGGTAAATTTCCCTGGCTGGTTCTTGGAGCTGGACCTTGTAGATAGTGATTTTCATTTCATCTGAGAGATTCCTCAAGACTGCAATTCTCTCAATTCTGTCAAGGAATTCTCTAGGATCTTTCTCTGGGTATCCTGTGAAGATTGGCAATGGGGTGGTCATTTCATTATCACTTTCTTCTAATTCTGGTTCTGGTTCAAATTCTGATTCAGATTCTGACTCTGATTTGCTTTCTAAACTGTTACTGGAGATAGGGGTGCTTAGGTATCTTGAGGATAGTGTTATGGACCTCAGACAAAGTGGAATGAGCTTAGGTTCTTGAAGGAGCTACTTTCAATTCTGTAAGAGCTGGTAGTAAAGGTTCAATGAGTGAGATTGGTGAGATCTCTCTGGGGTGTCTGGCTGCCAGATGCCAGGCTTATGTAATAAGATCTTCAAGTTTTTGTGCAAGCTCTTCAAAGTTTCCAACAGGGCTGCCTATGTTGTCCAGTTGATCTTGTTGAGGATTTCAGGCTGTACTGATTTCTGGTTAGAATCCTTCTAATACTGGATAGTGGGCAAGTCTTGAGATAATTACTTCTCTTCCTATCTAAATACTAGTGATAACTGGTTCTCTTATAGTAGCCAAGATTGGTATTGTGTCAAATGTATCCAGTTAGACTATAGATTGTTGTGAGCTGAAAAGTCATGTTAATTTTAAAAATCTTCCCAGTTGAGCCCCCAAATGTAATGTGCCTGGCTCAATTTAGGCAAATTATAAGGTTGGGGGTTGATGGAGTTTGGCTTGAGCTCCCAGTTACTTTGTCAAAAGCAATACAATGTTCTTAGTATTTAGTAGTATAATAGTCAAAGCTGGACATCAGTAAGCTATCTAGGTGATTTCCTTATTGGGATGGATTCTTGGCTATAGTGGCAGTTTGTATAGTGTTGGGCAATTTGTATGATAATCTCTATATAGCCCGAATGGATTCCTTATGTGGAACAATCTGGCAATTTGGCAGTTTTCTTTATGCAGTTTCTGTATGATGATTTCTATATAGAATGGTGATCTCAGTGTAGTATAGTATATTCCTTATATAGTGAAATCTGAAAATTTGACAGATAACTTGATTTGTATATATTCTCCTAAATTAGCAGCTTATAGAGAATAGAGGAGGGTACCAATAACTCAGATAATACAGATCTCTCTGAATTGGGCTTACTGATAATGGATAAATAACTCTGATGATATAGATAATTTGGATAACTCAGATAGCTCAGATATTACAGATTCTTCCTAAATTAACTAGCTTTTTGAATAATATCTCAGATTCTCTTCTCTTGGCAAAGTTATATCAAGACTGGCTTCATTTGTACAAACAAGTTCACTATGAAGTTGCATCAACAGACTGACTTTGTGGCAAGGTTCCTTATAGCAGGCTCTCTAGAAATAGTGGGTAACTCAGATTCTTTAGGCTTATCTAGTAAGTGAATCAAAAATATAACAGACTAGTCTTTTGCTTTTGGATTCAATTTCAGACTGAGGTTTATTCACTCTTGTCTCTGGGGTATTTTATATAGTTGTGGTTACTACTGATTACTATGTTGCTAACTATAGATTGCTATCTATGACAAGTATTCCTAGAGGGTCCAGTGTACCCACTTGGTACAGTGTATTTACTTGGTACAGTGTACTCACTTGGTATAAGTAAATATACTATTTCTGATATCTCTGGCTAATTATACAGATTGGTACAGTAAAGCAGTCTTGATTACATAGTGTACTAGATATGATATATGGCTAATTTATGATTTCAGTAGTACATTTCTGTTACTCATCACAATATATCAAAAGGTCAATTGCTCATATTGTATATTATTTTTAGATTTCCTGATAAGTTGTCAACTCTGATATCTTTGATTGGGTTTCCTAGATCTTGTATCTAATTTCTATAGCAATTTAACTAACTAACTTATATTTTGAATATATGGCCTTAATCTTGTATCTTGAGTTTTATAGTAGTAAGAGTAATTCTTTGGCTCTTGTAGTCTTTTCCCAAAGTTCTTACACTTGACTTCCTTGTCTTTTAGAACTTAAGTTAGTATTGCAAATAAATTAACTAAGGTTTATTTACTTCAGATTATAGGCTATTTATATAGGTTTTAAGCTATATATAAGGCTAAATAATGAGTTATAACTCATAATTACTAGAAGATACTAATTAGTATAGTTTTGCAATTCAGATGACTAACTAACTAAATAAGGCTAATTTGATATTTGTGATAAATTGGGCTAGTTAATATATAGTTACTATAGTCCAACTAACTAACTTATACAATTTGACTAATAGAGCTATCTTTATTTAACTTAAAATTCAATATGACTGGGGTATCATATATCATTCTCATCCTCTTTCTCTTCAGGGGGTCCAATTAAATTATTTTCTACATCCTCTACAATTGTGCTAAAGTTGGTGAGGAGCTCTAGAGATAAGGAAAGAAAGTCTACAGGCTCTCCTAGGAAGTTATTGATATTATCTTCTAGTAAAATAAGTAGGTCACTATCATTCTCTAAGTTGTTTTGTGAGATGATATCATTGTTGATGATATCATCAAAGAGCATATAGATATTCTACTCTTGAGGTCTTAAGTCAATAGTGAGATTATTTACAAAGTAGAAGATATCTGTAAAATTCCAGAGAAAGTGAACTCTCAAAGAAGGATTTTGAAATAGTACAATTAAATTATAGATGAATTGGTCTAGATTATTATCTAGAATAGGGTTTCAAAGATCCTAAACCTTATTGCTCTTGACTATGATAGTAGTTTGAGCTTCTTCTATAACTATTTCTTCAAGGTAGTCTGTATAGTAGCTTGTCAGTTCTTAAATATTAGAGACTTTGATATATTCCAGATTAAGAATAACTCAGAGTACATGTCTAAAGATATGATAAACTCTTTTGGCCAATTTTTGATTATCTATCTATGCAAGTAGTATCTGTAATTTCTAGAGAGCTAATTTGTATGGTAGAGGTGATGTCTCTTTTCATAATCTTGCTATATCTAAAGATACTCAATAGTGATAGTGATTCTTGTCTCTATTTTATAGCAGTTGAGAGTATAGTTATAGAGGTCCCTTGTATAGAGGTTCAGGCTTATAGTCTTTCTTATATATAATCTCATAGTTTTCTTAATACCAGTAAATATTTATTCTTGAACTGATAGATCAGAATAACTCCTTGACCTTACTGTTTAGCAGATAGCAGGTATTTGTTTTGTTATAAGTTATCTATTTGATGCTTTATACTTTTCTTCTTATTACTTCTTTTATATCTTGAGAGTTATCTTCTTTAGTTCAGAGAGTAGAGTCACCTGATTTGAGGTAATATTCTACTGAAGTCCTTATGAGTCATTTTGGATTCAGATCCAGATTATCTCATAATCAAGATGAGTTACAGTTGAGTCATAATTTGCAACTAGTAGCTGGCAATATCTGGGCAGTCTTTTAAATTCTAATATTATATATATATTATTACATCTGCCTCTTGCAAAATAAGGGCTATTACTAGTAGTAATAATTATATAAGAATAGCAAGTCTTGATTCCTTTATTAAATAAACTATTGGTACATTTGTGAGAACTAGGCATCCTTGCCTAGAACAAGAGCTCTCATTATTGTAGCTGGTGGTTTGAACCTCTTAGAAATGGATTTTTCCATAATCTGAGACAATTTCTAGTAGCAATATCTATCATATAGATAGGCTTGAGAATAGTTCTGACATTGTTAGCTTCTTGAGTTTTAAAGAAAGTATTTATTATTCTTTAATAGAGATGAAGGAAGTTGTTCAAATATATTTTACTTCTACTGAATAGTAAGGTCTTATGTAGTTGCAGTGTATCTTGGTCATATGTATAACTCTATCTAGAGTCTTGAGTCAATAGATGTAATTTGTATATAAGATAGAATTCTTTTTATTTCAATTTAAGTTTAGCACTCTAATTTCCTTTTATAATAGTATAGTATACTAAGACTTGTTGTCTAATAAGCAGAGTTTCAAGGTCAGCTTTGCAGTTATAGTACTTCTTTTATCATTCTTATATCTTGGTAATAAATTTTCATACTTATTGGTTTAATTTGTATAACTAGATAATCTCTTCAGTAACTTATTTTGCCAAATTCAGCTAAATCAGTTCAGTGAAGTCTTGTACTTCACAGTTATATACCAAATAGAAAGGGGTCTATTGGATAGTAGTTGCCTTTAAAGTACAGATACTGAATAAGATTACTAGAAGATAAATATTCCAGTTTAATTTATCTCTAGTTTTGCTGAGGCCTCACCTGATAGTCTGATTCATTTGTTTGATAATGCTATTTGCTTATGGATAATAAGTTGTTATTGGTTGCAGTTTGATCTCAAAGTTGGCTGTAAAGGTCTTCATAGCTTTATTGATAAATTCTCAGTCTTCGTCTGTAATGATTTCCTTGAAAATACTGTGGTAGTTATAAATTTTATCATACAGAATCTCAATGATTGTTTGAGCATTAGCATTCTCAATGGCAAAAGCTTCAGACCATTTTATCAAATAATCTTCAATAGTGAGAATATAGCATCTTCCTTAGATAGTTACTGGTAGTATAAGAGAGTACTTTATTAGAGTACTATTATGTAGTTCTCAAAAGGTTTTCAGGAATTTCTGGATATTCTGGATGACTGTTTTCTTTATATTAAGATCAATTTCATATGGATTACATCCTCTATACTTATTGGTTTCGATTGGGTTGACATCTCAACCAAAGTCCTTTTACAGATTTGTTCTAAATGTTCAGAATTTTCCATATTTCAGAAAGTTTAAGAAACTAAGACCAGCTTAGTTGACTTGATATATTGCTGTAAACAATAACTAATTAGAAAATTTTGGAATCTGGTTAGAAGTGAGATATAACATAGAAAGGATTTACTTTGACTAATACTAGGAGTAGTATGTGAAGAGATATTTGTATAGAGAAGTATTCTTGACTTATTTGTCTATTTATCTGTATCCTTGTCTAGGCACCCCCCTCCCCCCCCCCATACCTTTCTGCTTGAACACCATCTTACCCCAACTCTCTACTGACTCTGCCCACAAATTTTCTCTACCAAATGATACCTCTGATCACTCTGAAAACTCCATCTCAGCCACCAGCCCATCAAGACATCCTCCATCAACCCTTCCTACTATAATAGCTGCTCCCTCAACTCCAAATATCTCTCTTCCTCAAAAACAAATAACCAGTGTCCCACCAGCTCTACCCATACAGCCAAAATCCAACCCAAAGTGAGCCACTCCTTTCCAACCCCCCCTACCAATCTATCTCTCAGATCCTCCCATCCACCTCACTCCCCATCCCCCCTCCTTACAATACCCAATTGATTTCCAACTACTAACCAAAAGTCACCAAGTACCTTATACTCTCCCAGCTAATATTCTGATATCTGCAAAAACCCCCCTTCCTGTCCTATATTATAACATTCCTCACAGTCAAAGTTCCCCCCCCTCTACCAGGTGGTTTGAGTGAAAGTTGAGCATGACATTCCTTCATAGCATATGCCACCAATCCACCCAGTACTTAGGTGGCAGCTATCACCATATCTCCACACTTTAGGCCCAGACTATATTCTTGTCCCACTCCTCTCCAATACCTACTATCTGCCAATCACTAGGTCAAACATCCTCTCCCAACCCCCTCTGGCACTCAATCTCATCACTAATATTGAAGTCAATTAGGAGAGTACCCCCCAATAGTACTCAATCCCACCTCCACATCACTGGGCCTCAAGGTATCTCTCCTTTAGCCCCCTGCCAGCAAAAATCAATGTAGTGCACCCCATCAACTACTCCCCACCAGAATTCCTTATACCACATGCACCCACTGTTCTGAAGCCCAATCAAGGACAGCAGATCTCCTGTAAAGTCTCTTAGTGTAAACCTCATCTCCCAGACCTTCTTTATCAGAGAGACCCAGCTACTACCTCTCAGTTCCACCACTCTCTTCAGCCACTATACATATAGACAATATAGCCTCTTCAGGAATTCAACCTGTCCAAGGCCTCCTCTAGCCATTAGCAATAATAAGATTTTCCAATTGATCTGACTCTACCTTCCAGCCTAGATCCAACCTTTGGCCTGCTTCAATAACCTCTTCATTACCCAGGCAGGAAAGTCCAGATGATATACCAAATACCATAGCTTTGATAGCTAGTAGATATTCTAAATCGAAACATGCCCTGCAAAGATAAGTAACATCCTTCCCAACTCTACAGGGCATCCCCCCAGATCACCACCCACTGCTCCTACTAAGTACATGATAGGACTGACCCTAAACTGAAAGATAGATGCCCAAGTACCTTACAGCCTCTCCTATAAGGACAATTGTTCCAATGATATCCCCTCCTGGGCCATTGCTCAACACTATTGTATCACACTTATACTAGTTGAGGTTAGTCCCAGAGTGTATCTCACACCACTCTACTATTTCCTTGAGTTCCTTGACATCAGTCACTGATCTCAGGCCAACTACTATATTATCTGCAAAGGCCCCAACCTTTCACACTATTCCAAATACTGAGAGCTCCACTACCTTCCATTGAATCCTGTCCATCATGAGCTCTAAGAATAAAGTATACAAAATAGAAGACAGCAGGTCTCCCTGGGGAACACCCCTATCCAGAGGAAATACCACTCCTTGATGCCTATTATATATGAGTACTACTTTTCTCCCTTCCAGTAGTCTGAACATTGCCACTAAGAACTGCAGAGGGACACCAATCCTATCTAGTACCTTCATCAATCAGACCTGCTGAATATGATCATATGCCTTCCCCTGGTCCTAGAAGACCAATCTCCCAACCAGTCCACAGGCTCAACCCACTTCAATGATACTATGCACTCAAGCCATACTATCCCTAATGAGCCTGCACCCTATAAAGTCTCTCTGCTCCTCACCCAAGACTTGTTGGGCCACCTTCTGCAGTCTCACCACCACTACCTTAGTGACCAACTTTCTGTCTATATCTAGAAGTATGATAAGCTATCAGTTCTTCTTGTTATCTCTCCTGCTCTTATCCTTATAAAGCATACCACCAGTCTCAGATCTTGCTCACCCACCTACCTCTCTGACTATAGTACCAAGTCACACAGTGCCACCAACTCTCTCAGCACACCAGGGACTCCCAGCATCTTCTTCCAAAAGTCCCAGGGCAGACCATCCTCTCCTAATGCCATGCCCAGTATAGTCACAGTAAGAACCTGATAATCTCCTCCTCTTGTATTGGTATCACCAAGCTGTCTAGCCCATCTACTTCCAGTGGGTACCAATCCTCCAAAGTATGTTCAATGGTAGCAACATTAGCTCCACCCTCCTCCTCACTATACAAACCCCTCCACCTTTCCTTTAACATGCCTAGAATGTCCTGTAGACCATGTACCAGTAGCCCATCTAAGTCCAGTATATCTATCTCACTCTTCTTGCCTGAAGGATTCTTGAAAGATACTTAGAGGGCCTCTCCCCCTCCTCCAGCCCCTGTCAGTGTAATTGTATAGCCAAACATCTGCACCTGCAACTCCTTCTCCTCTCTCAACATCTGTTATAGCTCTGCAACCTCCAGCTTAGCCCACATCAACCTCTAGTCCTCCACTCCCTCCAGGGTCAAAAGATCTGCTCAATGTTCCAAAAGCCTAGCCAATCTAGCAGGAGCCCAAGACACCCTCTTCCTCTGCTGCCTACTGGCCACCTTGCCATCCTCCCTCCAATAAACCCTAGCAGCCTCCTTCAGCCTTATCTATTAGACCCCAACTGGGGCACCCTCTCATACCCAATCCTCTACTCTCTGCTGAATGTCCTCAGCCCACTTGTTCCATAGTGCCTTCTCAGCCAACAAAGAGAAATTAAGGCACTAATGTCCAGGCCCATCCCTACTTCCCCCAAAATGACCCTATCCTAATAGTCCATAATAATCAGACCATGAGCACCACTCAGCCTCCAGTGACTTCCAAACATCCAAACCCCATCAGTCTACAATCAGTACCCAGTCAATCCTCACCCCCAGGCCATTTGCCTAGTATATTTATACCCTCCTATTTCCTCAGAAATCTCTTCCAGCATCCACCAGAGAGCCCAGCCTTTGTTCTATCCACCAGTACATCTCAGACCATATTAAAGTCCCCTTCAAAAACATCTACTTCAGTCTCTATGAGGGCCCCAGTCTTCTGGAGTCTCTTCACCCATTCCACTTTCTCACCCCTCACAGTAGGGCAGTAGCAGGAACCCACAGTAACTGGCTCCCAACTCTGTCAAATCCACTCTCTCCAAACCAGCCTCCCCAGCTCCTCACATCTTGTACCTCCCCTCTGCCACTCTGGACCAGGATTCTAACCTTGCCCCTCCAAACTACTTCATCTCCCCATTCCTTCATCTATTCCAGTCTATCCAAATCATCTTCACATCGAACATTCTGCAAAAGCAAAACATCAGCCTCCAAACTCTTCAGCTAAGTAAAAATGTTCTGACATCAAGTCAATCCCTGTAGCCCATTTCTGTTCAAATAGAAAATATTGGTTGTATTATTCATAAGAAATGAATATTAAAAGTCACACATATCCTATATAATTCCACATTCATCTTCTCCTGTATCAAGTCCAAATTGCATTCATTAGCTACCTCCTCCTCTTCAATCCTCTTAGCCTCCAATCTCACCAGAAGTTCAGCCAGCTCTCCATCTTTCTTTTTCTCAAAGTCCTTATAATACTCCAGGCAGTCTTCCTGCCAGAGCTGTAATCCATGTCTCTCTGCCCACCAGAGGGTAGTCTGCTCCCCAGCAACAACCACCAGCTCTGCCTCTCTTGCCTTATTGACCTCATATCCTTTCTCTTTCAAGAAAACTGCAATCATCTCTACCTTCAGGGCCTCCACTACTCTATCTCTATATAAGATTTGTACCCATTGATCATCACTAAGTACCCAGGTCCATGTCAACCAACTTCTCAGCTGCCAAGTTGTTTATCATCTGACATATCCATTGTAGGCTCCTTTCCATCTAGAATCAATAGCCTTCCCTCTCCCAGCATCAAGGCATTAGCTCCTGTACTTGCAGTCTCATCCCACTCCTCTACAGAGTCATCCACCAGCTCATCCTCACTAGCTACTACTATCTGTGCTCCTTTTGCTACCTCAGAAACTCTAAAGTATACTTGCTGGACTCCTCACATTGGCACATCCTCTGCAATGCAGCCCCTTGAGACTGGACCTCTTCAGATAAGAGGAGGAGTATTCTCTCAGACTTCAAAAGTACCATCTATATATGGGTCTTTGCTAAGTACCTTCCTGATCTCTTCCAGACCCTCCTCCATATTCTCTCTCTCTTCACTGGCCCAGACACTTGCCTTGGCTCCCCCAGTACCCTCAATGTCACCAGCATCTCTCTTTGTCTTCTCCTCTATGCTCACCAGCAACTCCCTCTATCTTTTGTATCCTTGAGACCTCTCCTACAGCCTCTTATCAATATGGACATACTTCTCATCTACTAACTCCAAATGTGTCAACTCTATATACACCTTCCAAGCCTTTGTCCTCTGCTCTACTGTGTCACTCAGCTCCTCCAGCATCTCTAACAAATCCTCCTCCTCCTCTTCACTCCCCTTCACCCTCATCACCTAATATATGAAGGCCCCCCACACCATCACTGATAGCTAATCACAAGTCTTCCCAGTGGCCTCTCTCCCAGCCAACTGAATCCAGACATATGTCTCTAGTCCTGAAAGAAATCCCTTTCCAGACCCAAAACCCAATATTGACCACCTCTCCATACTCAGCCATGACCTTCTCAACTCTCCTCCTTGTCTCCACAGCTGTCACCATGGGTACTTCTTTCACCAGAAGTTGCACCACTCTGGGGTCCCACCTCTAGCAATATGCTATTGGGACACACACCTCCCCAATAGTCAGCCCAGTCTTCAGTATATCCTCCAATAGTCCAGCCTCCTCAAAGTCCACTTCCACCCCTTCCAAATCTCTTAGAAACTTTACAGATACCATATATACCACCCATCTGCTTAGTAATTAGCCCCAAGACCATTTTCACCATCACTACTAAGCCCTGGAAGCACAAAGTAACCATGAACTCCAAGATTAGCTTTTTGAGTAATGGGGCCATTGCTGAGCCCATCATACTATCTGCCAGATCTCCCAACTGTCTGGGCTCTATCTTTCCAGCCATGTCATCAGTAGTTATATATGGATTTTTTTCCAGATTGCCAGTCACCACCCCATCGGCAGTTACACTCCCAGCTACTACACCATCAGCCCTACCACTCAATACTCTAAAGAGAGCCCCTTCTGACCCCCCAGCAGCCACCTTCCCCTTACCTCTCTGCAGCCATCCATCTAGTCTAGCTACCATATCCCCCTGCTTCACCTTCTCAGTAAAGCTCATCTGCTGCCTCTCTGGCTATGTTGTGCCTCCTCCTCCACTGCCACCGACCCCCCTTCCTTCTGATAATATGCTTGGCATCTCCAATCCTACTCCCTGATCTCTTCCCACATGCTGCCATCTGAATGAACTTGGGCCACCCTGCCCAGTACACTCTGTAGAACTCTAATTCAAGGATATTTTCTTAAGATATTTCTCTAAAGAATGGTGTAAAAGTAGTTGATATGTATTTGTATAATATGAGATATATCAGGAAGAGATAGTGCTACTCTACTCCCTTCCAGTAGTCTGATCATTGCCACTTAGAACTGCTGAGAGACTCCAATTCTATCCAGTATCTTCACTAACCAGACCCACTGATACAGTCATATGCTTTCTTCTGATCCAGAAAGACCAATCTCCCATCTAGTCTACAGACTCAAGTCCCTTCAATGATATCATAAACCCAAGCTATACTATCTCTAATGAGCCAGCCCTCCACAAAACCTCATTGCTTCTCACTCAAAACTTGCTGGACCATCTTCTGCAGTCTTGCAACCACCATCTTGGTGACCAACTTTCTGTCTATATCTAGGAGCATGATAGGTTGCCAGTTCTTCCAGTTCTCTCTCCTGCTCTTGTCCTAATACAACAGTGCTACCAGTTCTAGATCCTGCTCTCTCACCTACTTTCCTGACTATAATACTAAGTTGCAAAGTACCATCATCTCTTCAAGCACCCCAGGGACTCTCATTATCTTCTATCCTCTCCTGATACTATGCCCAGTGTAGTTGCAGCAAGAATCTGGCAAATCTCCTTCTCTTAAACTGGCATCACCAAGCCACTAAGCCCATCTATCTGTAGTGGGTATCAATTCTCCAAAGTATATTCAATGGTGGCAGCATTGGCCCCACCCTCCTCCTCAATCTTCAAACCACTCTACCTCTCCTTCAGTAAGCCTAGAATATCTTGAGGACTATACACCAGCAGATCATCAGAATCTAGTACCAACTCTCACCTCTACCTTACTCTCCTTACCCTAAGGATCCTTGAGAGGTACTTAGAGGGCCCCACCCCCTCCTCCAGCCCTTGCCAGCATAGCTGTGTAGTTAAACTTCACACCTACATCTCCTCCTTCTCCCTCAATACCTGTTATAACTCAGCGACCTCCAGCTTAGCTCACATTAACGTCCAGTCCTCCACCCCCTCTAGGGCCAAAGCTCTGCTCAATCTTCCTGAAGCCAGGCCAATCTAGCAGAAGCCCAGATCACCCACCTTCTCTGACTTTCTGCCATCCTGTCAGCCTCACTCTAGTAAACTCTAGTAGCCTCCTTCAACCTCACCTATTGAACACCAACTGGGGCACCCTCATAGATCCAACTCTTCACTTTCTGCCAAATATTCTTGGCCCAATTGTCTCACAACTCCTTCTTAGTCAATAAAGAAGAATTGAGGTATTAATGTCCAGACCCATCCTCACTTCTCTCAAACTGCCCATAACCTAACAAGTCTCAATGATCTGACCACAGACTCTACTCAACCTCCAGGGACTTTCAGATATCCAGAACACAGCAATCAGCTGTCAGCACCTAGTCAATTCTTGTCTCCAGGCCACCCACCCAATGGATGTAGACCCTCCTATTTCCCCACATCACCCATCCAGTATCTACCAAGAAACTAAGTCACTCTACCTCCTCTCAGCCCTCTAGACTACCACTTCTGCTCCTTATATTTCTTCTCTCATCTGTTCTGTCCAATTGCACCAAGTGAACCATATTGAAGTCCCCTCCAAGCACCTTCACTCCTGCCTCTGCAAGAACTCCACTATCCAAAAGGCTATCAATCCACTCTATATACTTGCTCCTGACCACAGGGCAGTAGCAAGATCCAACTGCAATTGACTCCCATCCAGGCTGATACCACTCTTCCCAAACCAAATAATCCTCTCAGTTCCTGCATTTACATATTTTCCCTCACTCTTTCTGTACCAGTAGCCCAACCATACCATTCCAGACTGCCACTCCACCCCATCCTCTTGTTTACTCCTATTGATCAAGATCCTCCTCACATTATACATTCTATAGAAGTAAGAGATCAGCCTCTAATCTCTTTAACCAAGTAAAAATGTTATTTTGCCTCCCAGGACCCTGCAGGCCATTCACATTCAATGAAAAAATGTTAGTTGTACTGTTCATAATGAATAATGTTGAAGTAGATACATTCTCTTTATAACTCCATATTCACTTCCTCTCTAGCCAAGTCCAATCCATACTCAGCAGTAGCCTCCTCTCTCTTGACCAGCTTCACTTCCAGTCCACCCAAAAGCTCATCTATTACCACATCATCCGTCAACTCCATCTCCTCCCAGTAATCCAAATAAGCCTCTTGCCAAATTTCCAATCCATACCTCTGTTCCGACCAGAAGAATGCATGCTCCCTAGCAGTCACTGCCTTCTACCTCCCTCACAACATCTACCTCATATCTCTTCTCATCCAAATATACCACCAGCACCTCTTTTTCCAGAGCCTCCAATGCCATCTCTCTGCAGAATTCTCATCCAGTGCTCCTCACTGATAACTCACAAGTCTACATCTCTCAACTCCTTAGCTACCAAGTTGTTCATTGTCCAGTACAGCTATTGTAAGTTCCCAATCTCCTTGCCCCCAGATGTCACTGGTCAGCCAGCCCCAAGCATTACAGTGTCTGCCCCAGCACTCACAGACACATCCCTCTCCTCCTCAGGGATATCTACCAGCTCCTCCTCTCTGACCTCAATCACCCACCTTCCACTTTCTACCTCAGGCACTCTAAACTGAATGCAGTGAGTCCCCAACATCTCCACATCCTCACCAGTCATTGGCCAAATGTCTCAAGCCTTCCTTCTTGTATCCTCACTCTCCTCTCACACCTCCAATATACCATCATCATAAAGCACCTGATCTCACACCTTACGGCTTCAACCTTCAGCCTTAGTACTCCTCCCCTCTCCTCAACTGCCCAGACACTCTCCTGCATACCCCTGGCAGTCTTAACCAAACTGAGTGATACCTTCTCCTTCTCCTTTAAGCTAGCCAGTAGCTCTCTCTGCCTCTTATGTCCCTGAGCCCTCTCCCACTGCCACTTCTCTACTTGAATGTACTTTTCATCTACTACCTTCAAGTGAGTTGAGTCTACATATGCCTTCCATGTCTTGGCCCCCCACTCCACCACCCCACTGAGCTCCTCCAGTGTCTCTACTAATCTTCTTCCTTCTCTACACTCTCTTTCACTCTCATCATCTTGCAGATAAATTCCCCACACATTAGTACTGAAGACAAGTCTCTCAATTTCCCTATAGCCTCCTTTCCAGCCAGCTAGAGCCTGATATTCACATATCCTATTCTATAAGAAGTCTCCTCCCAGACCTGAAACTCAATATCAATCACCTTGTGATATATAGTCATCATCTCCTCCACCCTCCCCCTTGTCTCAACCATCATCACATGGGCACTCTCTTCACTAGTAGCTGGACCACTCTGGGGTCCCACCTCAGACACCAAGCCATTGGAACTACTACTTCACCTACAGTCAACTCTGTTTTCAATACCTCCTCAAGAGAAACAGTCTTCTTAAAGCCCACCTCCACTCCCTCAAGCCCCTTCAAGAACTTCACCAAGGCAGCTCCAGCCATCTACTTTGATTTAGCTCCAGAACCATCTTCACCATTACTATTAAGCTCTGGAAGTATAATGTAACTGTGAACTCTAAGATTAATTTCTTGCATAATAGGGCTACTGCTAAGCCTATTACACCATCAGCCAGATCTCCATACCCCTGCTGGTTCCCCCACATAGTGCCACTATCAGCTGTCACATCTCCTTTTTTTTTTTTTTTCAGATCCACTATCACACCTCTATCAGTAGTTACCCTATATCCCTCAGCCACAGCCCCTCCTGCCCCTATGCTTACTCTCTTAAGCAAGGGCCTTCTGCTCTCCCCAGGTCAGCCTTGTCTTTCCACTTAGCTATGCTAGCCTATGTACTTGCTGGCTATCCACTCTTCTTCACCTTATCTGTAAAGCTTGGGGGCCCAGATCTGCCCCCATTTCCACTAGATACTGGCCCTCCTCCAGAGCCCTCTCCACCATTTACCCCTCTAAAAGCACCCATCCCCAGGCCATAACCTCTTCCCACATACTGTCAGCCAAATACCCCAGGTCTACCTAACCCAGTATGTCTGTCAGAATTCTTGCTCAATGATATTTTTCTAGTATCTTTTCTCCTGAGTTATGTTGAAAAGTATTGCTTAAAGTTGGTATAATGTGAATTGTATCAGAGTAAGGTGGGGCCTTCTCTCTTTTACACTATATCTCTAACCTTATAGAGTATGATGAACTCAGTCTATGTCTAACTGATTAAGATGATTCTAATATTTATTTAATAAAACTTGAGGAATATTTACCTAACCTAGAGGAGTTCTTCCAACTTACCTCAAGATACTTAAGACTTAATACTAAGAAATACTATTTGGAAAACAGAAATATTAATTTCATAAAATTATTATCTTAAAAGAAAGAATTTATATAGATCTAAAGAAAACTGAGAAGATTTACAATTGGCCAGTACTGAAGACCCTGAAGGAAATATGATACTAGTATCTTACTATAGTAGATTTATTAAGATTTTATACCAATTCCAACCCTTCTTAAAAAGTTCTATACTAAAAGAAAGATCTATAAGAGATAGTATTCCAAAAACTCAAGTGCTGTATAACTATAGAACTAGTTATAATATGATACAACTTATAGAAACTATTTATCTTATATACAAATATCTCCAAAGATAGTCTCAGAGCAGTCTTAGCCCAATAAGAATCTAATCTGTAGTACTATATAATAGCTTATATATATGTAGAGCTACTAATAAGCAGTAAGTCAAATGTAGTAGTACTAAATTAAAATATCTTGTAGTTATATAGAAGATCACTCTACTCATTACTAATCATACCACTTTTTAATAGTTATTCAACTATAAGAAATCTACTAGAATTATTATCTAATAGAGCAGAGAAAGCTTATAAAGTATGTGTCTAGGAACTTTACTTTAAAAAAGGTTCCCCTAATTACCTCAGTCTAAGAAGACTCATCTGATAAGAAAACTAAAAAGTCTACTAAGAATAGATAAATATTGAAGAAAAACAATGAATAATATACTAATACTAGCCCAACCACAGAATATAAGTCAGAGATATACTCAAGAAATATAATATCTAGCAGAATTACAAAAGAAGACAAACTATCAGACACTACTATAATCAATTATACTACTATTTACAATCTTTGAAGATAGAGGGTAAATGTTATTAGACCTCTATTAGTCATGATAAAAAGAAATAAATATATCTTAATATTTATAGAATATCTTACCAAATGGCCCAAAGCTTTTCTAAAAGAAATTTCTAATACTATAACTATTATTGGCCTACTTTACATATTATCTCACACCTAGATATAGATCTTTTTTTTTTTTTTTTTTTTTTTAATAGTCTCAAGTTTATGAATTTTTATTGAAAAGAAATCTAGACTATATTAGCTAAAACTCTCTCCCACTCCTACTTCAAGCACTATATCTCTATAAACCTAAGCTAGTTATTATCTAGCAGCTCAACTATATCAGATACAATAGGGCTTATAGTAGTCTATATTTCATTCTATATACTATGCTCTTCCTATCACTAAGGGAAAAGTAACTATATATTTACAACTGAAGATATATATCTGAAACTCTAATATATATATAAGGTTATATTTGAGTTGATTTTATAGCCTTTGCTACTTGAAATAGAGCAATAGGTAAAGAAAAATTTTCCAAAAGACACTACATAGTAGGCAGGGCCTAGTTCTCTCTAATGAGATAAGTAGAGAACTTATATGTAAGTTAAGAGAAAACCCCCAATAATCCACTACTTAAGTCTGTAGACCTCAATTATATTTCTATATCAGCTCTCAGTTTTAGTTGAGTATAGCAAAGACACCTGATCTAAATAGTCTCAGGCCCTCAATAACTTTCAATAACTAGAGCCTAATCTTATATATCAATAAAAGCTTCTGAAAGTAATACTCACTACCTAACTACTTTGTATCAAACAGAAGACCCCACTGATATAGTATCTATACCAGCTCTAATAACTATTACTAGCCTAGTACTCTATTAGTTATCATAATTGTTCTTTCTCTTATCTATAATAGCATATCTCAACTTCTTCTGAAAAACAGTTACCTATATCAGAACTATACTTATCAGAAAGCTTACCAAAACTCGGAGAGTCTCACTACAGATACTAGAGATCTGTAGATAATCTATACTAATACTTGATATCCTAGATCAGTTAACTCTCTATATAGTCTATAATATACTAAGATGATATCTTGTTTAAAATGACAAAATAAAAAAAGTACTATATCAAAATAGGTATAACTCAGATATAGTCAGAGGTATCCAAAATTATAAAATATAGAAGAAGTACTAATCTGATACTAATAAAGAGACAACTCATTACTTCTCTCACTATCTCTTATAGGTACAGCAAACCACACTAGAGTAGAGAGTGTGAAGTTAGAAGAAAAGAAACTTAGATAGTTTTTCATCCATATCTAACTAGTATAATAGTGAAGAAAGGAGCTGTTAGATATAGATCTTCAGAAGAACTTATCATAGACTATAGTATAGAATTTATTAATAAGAGTAAATAAACTAGACTATTAAGAAAGGACTTATCTGAGTTACTCAACTAAAGAAGACTACTGCTTCTCTGAGATCTGTGAGAGATTTAAAACATCCCTATAATCTCTACTAAATGAAAGTTATTCAAAATGATATTTACTTAGAAATTTAGAATTACCAATCATAAGAATCTCAAAGAACTTCTGAAAATAGCAGAATAATTACAAAATTTAGCCTGAGCTCA
>RBNI01000451.1:0-31103 GCA_003990745.1 Jimgerdemannia flammicorona | reverse complement strand
ACTCAATGTCCCACAGATTTTTATTGGAAGGGAACCTAGACTATATAGGCCAAAACCCTCCCCCACCACCCATCAAGCACTGCCCCCCCATTAACCTAGACTAGCTATTGTCCAGCAGCTCAACTATGCCAGATGCAGTAGAGCCTATGTTGGCCCACACCTCATTCTGTGTACCATGCTCTCCCTACTTCCAGGGGAAACCCAGCCATATGTCAATAACTAAAAGTGCATGCCTGAGAACCCAACATATATATAAGACTATGCCTGAGCCAAATAGAATAGCCCCTGCCATCCCAAAGAGAATGACAGGTAAAGAAAAACTCTCATCAAAGCACAACATAGTGGGTAGGGCCTGGTTCTCTCAGTTGAGGTGAGTAAAGGACTTATATATGAGGTGGGAGGAGACTCCCAATACCCCACTACTCAAGTCTGCAGGCCTCAATCATATTGCCATATCAGCTCCTGGTTCCAGTTGAGTGCAGCCAAGATGCCTAAAATGAGTAGCCTCAGGCCCCCAACCCCCCCTGACAACCAGGGCCCAACCTGCCAAATTGCCAAAAGAAGCCGAGAGTGACACCTACCACCTAACTATGCTGCACCAATCAAAAGGCCTCACTGAAGCAGCACCCACCCCAGCCCTGATGATCACCCCCAGCCTGGCACCCCACTGGTTCACTGTTATCACCCTTCCTCCTATCTGTGATGGCCATCTCCCCTCCCAACCTGACAACACCCAAAAAGCAGTCACTCATGCCAGAACTACACTTGCCAGGAAGCTCACCAAAGCCAGAGAGCCCCACCACAGATACTGAGGATCTGTAGGTAACCTATACTGAGCACTTGATGCCCAAGGTTGGCTGACTCCCTATGTAGCCCAAGATATACTAAGACAGCATCTTGTTGGTGATGGCAAAAGGAAGAAAGCACTGCACCAAAATGGAAGTACTCCAGATGTAGCTGAAGGTACCAGAAATTATAAAAAAGTGAAGAAGACACCAATCTGACACTAATAAAGAGGCAACTCAACACCATTGCCTCCCTCCCCCTGCCCTGCAATAGGTACAGCAAACCAACCCAAGGTAGAGGGGGTAATAATTGTGGAAAGTGGACTCGAAAGGTTGCCTATCAAACAATTGTGACTGGTAAGGTAGTAGAGAAAGAGGTATGTTTATATATATTATTATATAATAGTCTTAAGCCTCAGATCATAAGATAGACTTCACAAGCTTCTAACTTTACAAATTGCTTATATTCTTATTGAAGCAGATAGCAATGAACCAATCAGTTGAACTGATTTGGTATATGAACTAATGATCTGAACCAATTCAACTGATTTGAACCATTTAATAACCCTACAACTAAGCTATTATCACTATTAGCAATTCTGAAACCTCTTGGAATTCTCTTCTTCTTGAGCTGCTGTACTAGCTTCACTTTCTTATAGTATCTTATATATTTTAACTCTTCACTATATATATCTCTACAGCTAACAATAGTATTACTGATACTTTATTCTACACTGATCTACCCCATTTCCACTATCTTGTCCCCCATATATAGATTTTCCTGATGCAGATTGGTACTATCTGTTTGCTGCACTTCTATCTATCATTGCCTTTTTTCTATAGTTTGGTCTGATAAAATCAACATGCCACTTTTATTCATCAGGACAATATAGTTTCCTTTAGTTCTGTACTCTCCATGGTAGCCATCATAGATCCAGCCATGTTGGTCTCTGTGATACTCTCTCTATATCTGAGCTAGTATTAATTCACTAAGTATACTCTCTCACTCAACATCATTTGCAATCATCTACTATCAAAAGGTATCTCCTGGCTATTCAATCTCTCTACATTAACTCTGGCTTTACCAATCCATTTGTTAGCCTTTAACAGCTCCCTCACATAATATATAGAATAAAACACTAACTCAGACTGTATCTATCCTGCTCTTGATTATCAATTACAATTAACATTCTATACTACCTTCTCACTCTCCTCTACTTGTCTAATTTTGATGATCTCAACCTTGTTATAGCAATGTCTCTTACATTTGTTGACTTTTTATAGTCTAGTAAATTCATATAGGATTTCTCTTTTGATATATCCCACCATATATCTCAATGCTATATCATCTTCTATCCTTATATTACAGATTCTATACACATCATCTTCACTCTACCAGTATCCAAAATAGATCTCTTTCAACAGGGTTGCTTCCAGTTTATTGGCCAAACAGCCCCCAATGTTCTATATATTATCTCACTCATATACTTGTTATTTCTTATATTTTCTACACTACCTAGTGCCTCTCTGTTTGCATGCTTAGTACACTATCCCTTCTCTTGATCTTACTTTATCTAGTATCTTTGATTTCTACTTCCTTGAATTGGCCTTATCTTAACCCTCTTCACTGATTATAGCTTTCAAATTAGTACTATATCTGATGCTACCACAGCAGGTCTCTTGGACTATGAGATACAAATACTCAGATAATAGTTTAGTAGAGCTTTTAAAGGATATATATATATACTCATCTCTTAAATCATTGAGCTTCATACATCTCTCTTGATTATCAACAATCTCTATCAATATTTCAGTCACTTGTCTGTAATATTAGCTGGTCAGTAATGGTCTCTCTATATGTATTATATAGACTGCTATACTGGCCCTATGGCTCTATGCTGTATGTGGCCATCTGCTCTATCCTCTTACATTGCTCATACCACCTCTTGTCTTTCCCTCTCTCTTCTGCTTTCGACATTTCTATTCTTTGGATGTCTCTTCAGCTTCTCTCTTGTCTTTTATCTCTATCAACATTCATTCATCCTCTTCTTCACATTATACAATATTTTATTTGGGCCAGTTTTCTTTTCACTATATATTTCTCCCAAATATATTTACTAAAAACAACAATTATATTCATGGGTTTTCTTCTTTCATATCAGAGAGTTATATCTTTTGTATATGGGTTTTCTTCTTTCATATTGGAGGGTTATAACTTTCATATACTGGTTGGACATTATAGCTAGATATTGAATAAGTGGGCTCAGTTGAGACCACAGGTCAATGATTGCAGGAATGTCTTTGGCACTGATATCTTTGGCATATATGCCTTATCTATATTTCTGTTTTAAGGTAGTGGCAGAATAATATAATGTTTTAATATATATTGTAGGCATATATTTCCTATTTGGGTAATCTATAGCATTAGGTACTTTACACTCATTCTATTCATCATTCTTAGCTCAATATGCTACTCCCAATGCTCTATGTACATTCACTATATATATATTTACTCTCACTTTCATCTACCATCCCCTCTCTCTGCTCATATAAATACATAGTTATGGGGCCAGTTTTCTTTTCACTTTTTGTTTCTCCCAAATATATTTACTGAAAACAATAATTACATTCATGGATTTTCATCTTTTGCATCAGAGGATTATATCTTTCATATGCTAGTTTTCTTCTTTCACATTAGAGGGTTGTAACTTTCACATGCTGGTCAGACATTATAGCTAGACATTGATGACTGGAACTGAGAGCTGACACAGAAATGTAATTGAGGCCCACAGGCTTGAGGAGTGGGAGTGGGGTCCTTTCAGGCCTTAGCCCATGTGTAAGTTCTTTACTCACCTGTTATAAATCTGCTCTGCTTTTTGTTAGTTAGTTGTGGGGTTTTCTTTTGCCTCTGGTTTTCATTTTGGGTCAGGGGGGTTATATTGTTCAGTTCTGACATCACTGGATCTGATGTGTAGGTGTGCTCTCATGGTCTTGAACTAATGATCCAGCCTTGGTGAACAGAAAAGTCTGGTCTATGTATTGTTGGGATGGGGGTATGAAATACTGCCCTTGTGTAGCTGGGACAGTGGGACTGTGGGTTCTCTCTGTAGCCTAAGGACAATGGATGGGTAGCATTTAGGGGGGGGGGGTGGGGGAGGGTTTCAGCCTATATAGTCTAGGTTCCCTTCCAATAAAAATCCGCGGGGGTATGATCCCGTTAAAAAAAAAGAAAAAAAAAGAAAAAAAACGAAGCAGTTGACCAACATAACTTTATTTCAAAAGAAGTCTGCCATATTTTGATCTGCTTACCAGATTAAGCCAGAAGAGAAATCTGTTATATTTTGGTACGCTTGCCAGACTAAGCCTGAAGAATCGCCGATATCTGCCAATCCGCAGAATCCGCGACATTTAAGAATCCCGCCGAATCCGCGCCTAATTAGGAAACCACCGAAATCGTCCGCGTTACGCGAACAAGTTCCCTTGCACCTTTAGAATTAGAAACCTTTGAACATTTTATTACTTTTTGACAAAATAATTGGCAATCTACATAGCCACCCCAACCTTGTAATTTGCCTCCGTTACAATACGTAACACAACTTAGTAGGGGTCGGTTCTTAAAAGTTCGATGTAGTTATTTATTCAAATTTGATATCAATTATATTGTGAATATAATATATATAAATATGCTATGTCCTCAATATGATGATCTGCCAAAGTGTATTACCAAGACGTGTAAAGCTTCATTCTCTATTAATGAACATCAAAGGTCCCTTGGGCTTTCCTGTAATGGACCGTGACGCCGACGGATTAGGCCTCACGATCCGGTACTTGCGCAGGATCATAGACATGATTGTCTTAATCTCTTGAATGGCAAGGAAGCGGCCGGGGCAGGCGTGTCTTGATATTGAATGACATCGAGCGGGATGATTGGTTAGAACTAAATATGGAGACTCGCGTGGAGCTGGCAAATTAATATATATATATAATACTAAGCATTATGAGAACTCACTTTCCCATTCCGAAACGGAGAAAGTCCATGCCGACTTTCGAAGCCTGTTTGTTCTTGTTGACGAAGCGCCAGGGGTTGAAGTTTTCCGGGTCAGGACCTTGGAGCTCTTCGTCGAACATAAGCGACTGTGTATTCAGCATGACATGCTCTCCTAAATTTAGTTGGTTAGGTGAGGAGAAAATTATTACTTATGTGCGGACAGGATACATATCCAAGGCATCCTCCTTAGCATTTCACAACCGTACACGTACAAATCAAACAATACCTTTAGGAATGATTGTGCCATCCTGCAATGTGTATTCGCCCTCCGATATATTTTTATGGGGCAGTGTCGCGGGCGCTTCAGCGAGCCTGAAAACCTCTCGCAAGAAGCTATCAAGCTTGACCATCTTCTTGAGAGCATCTGGTGAGAAACCAAACTCAACCCCTTTTTCCTCGGCCTCTTCCTCAGCCAAGACGGCTTTTTGTTCATCTAATAACTCCTGGACGTACTCCTCGTAGTCCGCGAGTGCATAGAGCACCAAAGAAGCGTTTTGTGTTGTAGTGTGGATTGAGACAAAGATAAGTGATATAAAATTTTTAGAAATGGCTTTAGTCGCCAAGGGAGCCGGTGAATCGAATGGAAGTTGGTCAATCATGTCTTGGAGAACATCTTGCTGTTTGGTGTGGGTATGCAGATGCGAGATAGAGGTTAGCATGGGAATGGATCGGTTGTGGGAATTGGAAGAGCGTCGGGAACTTACGGGTCGGTTCCAAGAGTCACCTTGCTCGCGGGCCTCTTTCATGCGGCGCACGATTTCAGGGCCGGTGACCCGGCAGACGACAGCAATATGCTTAGACGCCGTATTCGTGAACGTAAACAAGAACCTTTATGGAATAAAGTTTTGGCAATCACATCAACATAGAGTCTTTACTTGTGTTATCAATATTGGCATGAAATAACGCTCACCTCTGGTATAGGGCCGAGAGTCTGGGCATCATCCCTATCAACCCTATATTCAAAACTATATTACCGATGTCGGTGGTGACGACTTTTGCTGTGTTGATAAACTCCTTATTGTTGCACAATTCCTATTATTTGAGGTTTAGATAAGTACGAATTTCTATGTGCGAGAGTTTTATTATTTTTTTTTTTTATTTTTTTTTATTTTATTTTTTTTTGGGGGGGGGGATGAAATCAAAGTGTAACTTAAAATAAATGTCACACACCTCTCCCACAAACACACTAGCACCTATACCGGATCAAAATTTGATTGTTCGATGCTTAGTAAAAATATCAAGCCTAAGTAATGCTTCGAGAAAGTCAAATGGCAATCCCGTTTCAGTTACATACTTGCATTTACAACCATGTCGTGGATCATAACGACAGGATTTTCCATTATTATACTATCTTTTAATATGGAGAACAAGTGAGTATATAGACGTTTCCTTCAATAGATGAGATATATACAATAAATGAAACCAAATACGAATCAAAAATTAACAGACCTTGCACACCACCCAACCAATTATCCATTGATTCTTGCAGCTGTTTACACCAAATGGGTTGTTAGGTTTCAAAAACGGGATGCAAGCGATTGTAAAATAACATTAAAACTTTACCTTGCGTACGACACGTGGCGTGTAGGTTTTGAGATTTGGGGTGATGTGCTTGGTGATTAGGCTTGGGAGGCTCCCGCTTAATTTTGTACCATCTCCTCGGATCATGTAATCCGTATTAAATGTCTGGGATTGAATGGATTATGTCAATTCGTGGGAATCGGTAGAAGCATCGAAGGAGACGAAATCGTGACGTGCATGACTTATATACATCTTGGAAAGCCGCAATGAAATTGAAATCTTCGTTGGTAAGGATATTTCGCACCAAGTCTTTGCCCACGATAGTCTTTAAGGGAGAGTGCATAAAGTTGGTTTCTTCAGCGACATTAATATTTTAATCATCAATGGTAGAGATATTACAACGTCAACAGCAACGCTCACCTGCACTCGTCCATTGATGTATATGCGGAACACAGACCCATATTTTTCGGTGGCGTCCTTAATAAGCTTGGCCGGATTCGTGTTCCACTCGAACGTGCTCCCGATAATGGGAAACCTGTATGGCACGAGGGGAGAGGATTGCTGTGGAAGGTGAAAGCGCGGTACATTGATTGGATTAATTAGCTTTAATAACACCAACCTAAAAATTGAGTCCATTAATGCAGCTAGCAATCCCCCACCTTATTTCCGTCCTTCCATCGCTGCGCGAGGTAGAGAGCAACAGCAAGCGAGATTCCGCACCCGAGAATCTGCATGCTTGTTACGTCGAGGTGGGAACCGAAGATAAAATTGGGAATGAGGTTTGCCATTTCGGTTGCAAAAGTGAAGGTGTTAAGGGTAGGTTTATAGGATCCAGAACGCCACGGTTGTAGGGGTCGCGCCCTCTTTATACTGAATTAACTCCGTGTCGAAAGTGCCGCCAGAATTTTTTTTTTTTTTTTCTTGCTGTCCCATACAGTAATTACTAATTGAGGGATGCCTCTGTTATGACTATCAAAATTTTGCACACTGCATCGGGGGGGATAAAGTCAGGCAAGCTTGGGCCAGGTAACCTTTATGAGTCAAAAAAAGTCTCGATAAGGAAGTTTGTCGCAATTAACAATGCTGCAGAACCCACTCGGCGAGATTGAGTTGGGAAAACCGGACTCGATAATTCAAGATCCGCGCTGATTGCGAGTGTAAAGCGGGTCAAATTGAGCTAGCTCAATATGTACTGGTGGCAAAACCTTTGAGGTCGTGAGGTTGCATTGGACGTAGGAGAGTTAGCGAATCGGACAAATCTCATGGGGTTGTGGGAACGGATAGGGGCACTAGTGTGGTAATTGGCGCGCTGCTTTGTTTGGTCCTGAATTATTATTTTTTATTTATTTATTTATTTTGGTGAGGAGGGTGGCGACAGTAAGGTGGCACCACGCGTATGTCGTGCATTGAAATATTCCACCCTTCCACAGGGAAGGCTCCCACTCTTCCAAACGCCAGGGGGTCAAAACTAGTATTGATACTTTTACGCACATTTCAGTGTCGTGGTGGAGTCGGCACGGTTTGTGGTCGGTCCGGGCGCTTAATACCGGGTAAACCTATCTTTCGGGTCTTCTTTCTTGCATTGTTAAAGTTCCTCGATTAGGCCAATCGAGGCCCATTTCGGTTCATAGCGGCCCATTCTCCTTCCGCAGTCCTAGCAGTCCCAGGTAACCACGAGACTCTCGGCATAGGCGACCCAGGGTCGTGGATGCATGACAATAGCCCATGTTGTCTTCAAGGTCCGTTATTATTCCCTTCCTTTTCTCTTTTGGCGTGGGATTCCATGGTTCGCACCCCCTAATCGATGCGTGCCCACAGTTGCGATATATTCCTTTGAGCCCTCGCCCATGTCCTCCGATAGGCGCGCTTGCTGACGCCGTATATACATTATTCGCATCGTCCCACAAATTAAAAAAAAAAAAAAAAAAAAAAAAAAGAACTTTAACCCCTCCTATAGCAAGCCGTCCGCCATTCCAACTTCTCCCTTTAAATCTGGCTGGTTTCATGCTCGTCCAGCTCGCCGCGGACGAGATCGACTATGCCTAGGTCAACTCTGCTTCAACCTGGATATCACTAGCCCATACGTCTTCTATCCGGCCGCCTTCCTTGTCGTGCCCTCCGTCGTGCTGGGTTGCTGGACTTTCGGCCACATCTTCTGGGTTGAGGTATATATGGAGGTTGTAGGTGGGAGTGTGGGAGTGTCAGTGTGTTTCAAACGCGCGTGGAATGAGTTTCGGCCAGGGTCGGGATCATATCGTCAGCTCGCTAACTCCTTTTTTCTTGCTACCCACCAGATGACAATCAAAGCGACCCTTCGACAACCGGGTGATTTCGCAACTTTCAACCGTCCCGAGCACAAGCGTTTTCGTCGGACACGTCGGCGTCAGCGTTGACAACTTCGTTGCGGACGGAACCCCGCGACAGCGACAACGACGCTGCGGCGCGCCGTACATCACCGCTTTGTCTCAAGGTTCCTTATCCAGTAGCGTGCCATCGCTCTCTTGTTTGCCAACCTCGTGAACTGGGGCTACGATTTTAGTCCATCATCGATTATATTTGTTTGTCATTCTCACGCGTACTTCCTGACTTCTCCAGGCCCTCCACCTCTCCGAATCGCTGACCTTCCAACTTTCGTGCTCTACCTCTACGATCACCAAGACCAATCGCTTGCGCCTCGTTAATCTCCGCAGCAGTCCGCGACTCTCGCTCGGAGCGCTTCAGGCCGAGGAGGTGACTGGCGCTGTCATTGGTAAGTTAGTGAAGATGAGGGATGCCGTGAGATTCTGTTAGGAGGGGATCAAACGAGTGAGGAGAGGGTGGATTTGGGAGGATGTTCATTTGATTGGATGGACTTGCATGAACATCACTGGATATTGCTTTAATAATCCATTTCGCTAGTTATTTCATTTTCATTCCTTTTGCACGGACACATCTTCCGAACGGACTCTCGGTGTCACGCCATCATGCACTACAAATATCATCGCCAAATTCCGCGGGACTGCCCAAAAGAAACGAAAGACGTTTTATATTTTACTTTCATGCAAGATATAAAAAGAATAAAGAGATGTTTTTCGCGAACATGCTTGTTGTATTCGTGTTCGTGCTTCTGTTTCGGGCATTGGAATCCTGTGGTTTGGCAAATATATGAATAATAGCTATAGGTTGTGTCGTTCGTTAGATGTACGGTGGTGGAGAAACATGATAGTAACTAATTGGAATGCCCACAGTAATAAAAAAAAAAAATAAAAAATAAAAAAAAAAAAATTGCGAGCCAAAGGGGACCTTTATGATTTTCGTTGTTGCATACTGTTATACAAAACCCTGGAATTTGGGTATTTCCCCTCACATAAATGGTGTGTCGAAAATTAGTAAGACAGATGCAACTCAACATGGCGCGACCAAATACATGCACACATAAATATGAACTCTCGCAACCGGCCCACCCTATTCAGAACCCAACCCCAACCCCTCCATTCAATTCCAATCTCCTAGCTCAGTGCCGTACAATGCCCCCCCAGGCGCTCATCATGACAAGGTCTCCGATAGTATATACGACATATAAGAGATTAGCACGCATAAGGACGGAGTTTGTCAAGTGCCCTTGGGTCGCGGACGGTGACACACAACCCGAATGGATTTAAGAAAGGCGCCCAGGCCTGGCACCCAGGCCTGGAACCCTGCTTATATAGTGTAACGTGCCGGCTCAATGGAGGCAAATTACAAGGTTGGGGGTTGATGTAGTTTGGCTTGAGCCCCCAGTTACTTTGTTAAAAGCAACAAAATGTTCTTGGTGTTTAGTGGTATAATAGTCAAGATCTGGATACTGTGCGAGCGGTTTCCTTTTTGGGACGGGTTCTTGGGTGTAGCGGCGATTTGTGTGTGTGTGAACGGGTTTCCTTCTTGGGTCAACTGGGAATTGGTAGAATTTGGTGTGTAGCGCGACGATCTCCAAAAGTATGCGATTTCTGCGTGACGATCTCTGTGTAGCGCGAGCGGATTCCTTATGCGGGACGTTCTGATGATTTGGCGGATAACTCGATTTAGGCACGGCTTCCCTGAAACGGCGGCTTACTGGGAATTATACTGGCGGCGGGTTCTTCTCGGGCTCACTGGGAACAGACGAACAACTTGGCGGCGGATAACTCGGATAGCTCGGATAACTCGGATAACTAGGATGTCGCGGATTCTTCCTGAATCGGCGGACTTCTGGGAATAATAACTCGGGTGGCGCGGATAACTCAAATAACTCGGATGTCGCGGATTCTTCCTGAATCGGCGGCTCTCTGGGAATGTGGGTAACTGGGATTCTTCAGGCTTATCTGGCAAGCGAACCCAAAAACGTAGCGGACTTTTCTTGAAGACGGCGGCTTCAACTGGGAATGCGGTGAATAACTTGGAAACGGCGGCGAAGTCCTTCCTTGAACTTGGCGGCAAAATCAGCTTTGTATCGGAAAGTGGACCGGAGTGGAAGAGAAGAGAACCAAGCTCACAACTTCTTGGCAGTGGCTTGTTGGCAGGCGTATCTCCTAAGTGTTGCAATCCTTCCTGGATCAAGTGGCTTTTGGCAGGCATTTCTCCTAAGTGTACCAGACAATTGACTTTTGCTTTGGTTTATATTCAACTTTCGGACTGAGGTTTATTCACTCTTGTCTCTGGTGTAATTTATACAAGTTGGTTGCTATCTGGTTGCTATGTGGCTAACTATAGATTTGTTACTTATGGCAGGTTGTGCAGGTCCTGTACAGGTGTGCAGGTCCTGTACAGATATTCCTTATCTAGTAGTCCAGCTATTTATACAGTTTCTGCAGCAATGGTTGCTGGTTACTATGCTGTGTGTTCACATCATCTGGCTAATTGTTCACATCATCTAGCTAAGGTATAATTTGGGCAGTACATCTTGGTTTGTCACATCAGCCCCCACTAAAGGATGGTCTGTCCTTTAGTCATCATCCTAGTGTGGATAAGCATCTTCTGCATCAATACCTGTTCCATCATCTTCATTGTCTGTACCATGGTTGCTCCATTCCAAGGATTTTTCTTCTTCCTCTGGGAATAGGATTTCAACAGCATTGATAATGCTTAGATAGGTGGCTAGGTTCATTCCTTGTGCATCATGCCAGGAGAATTGTGCTTGTATCAGGGCTGCAGGGTTTCGCTTATAAAGGGTGTACAGTCTGTCTGCAGCAGTGGTGTTTCTTCTTGATAGTCCTGTGGTATTTCTGATATATGTTTGTTCTGGGACTGGGAGGTTTTGCAATTGTTCTCCAATGGCATAATGGGCCTGGAGTTGGTGGACCTGTAGTAACTGTCTGGCCAGGACAAGATTCTCTTGGTGAATCTGGATCTTTTGGAGAGTGTTCCCATTGACTTCTCGGAATTGGGGTAGGGGAACTGGCAGTGATTGAAATGAGCTGAGAATAAGAGTTTGAAGGCAGTTGTCAACTCTCTGATTCATGATGTGGGGAAAGATATATCTTGAGGCGATTGATGTATACTGGTGTTCTGAGGGTTCATCCATCCATACTTCTTAAATAGATGCTGGTTCCTCTGATGTTGTATACAAGATAAGGTCCTTCCTATTTGGGTTCCAGTTTGGTGGCAAAATTCGTTTCAATCATGCTTCTCCAAACTAGTACTTGATCTCCAATCTTGATCTCCTGATCCTTCTGTCTTTGGTTATAGTACTTCTTTTGTCTTTCTTGGGCTTTGATAATCTGATCTTGGGCCTGATTATGTAACTGTTCTGCCTTCTTGAGAAGATCTCTGAGGTTCTCATGGTCAGCAGTTCTCATTTTCTTGACAAACATCATTTCAAATGGCTTTTGTTTAGTTGAGGCAGCAGGGGTGTTCCGAATTTCCCATAGGATCTCAGGTAAGCAGAGGTTCCAATTGGTAGAATTGACTTGGGCAAGTTCTTTCTTGATGGTCTGGTTCATCCTTTCTGTCATGCCATTGATCTGGGGGTGGTATGATGTGGTCCATTTGAGATGTATCTTGTGAATTCGAGCATAACTTGTGATTATATTGTTGATGAATTCTGTGCCTTGGTCAGAGATAAGTTCTTCTGGGGGTCCATATCTGAGTGTGAGTCTATGGAGAAGGCCTACAATGGTTAGGGCATCCACAATTTCCATTGAGAAAGCCTCAGGCCACTTGGTCAGATGTTCTACAAATATAAGTATATATTTGTTTCTTCTTGGTGTAACAGGTAGAGGTCCAATTACATCTATTCCCCATCTCTGAAAGATGTTGTCTGGTGGTGTGATTGGTTGTAGTAGTGCTTGATAGTTCTTCCTTCCTTGGTACTTCTGGCAGATGTTACATTTCTTGAGTATGTCCCGGACTTGTGTTCTAAGGTTGGGCCAATGTTGGTATGTTGTTCACAGCTTCTCTTCTACATTCACCTGTCCTTGATGGGCTTTCTGATGTTCTTTTCAGATGAGATCTTCTTGTGCCTTGATGGTCTGAGGGGCTTCCTTTAGAGTGTAGTTCCTCAGGACACCCTTCTTCTGATTCATTGGGGTTGGTGGGAAAGTACATCAACATTGTTGTGGGCTTTCCCTGCTTTGTAGATGATAGTGATTTGGTAATCTTGAAGAATAAGGATCCATTGGGCTAGAATTCTGGTTGGTTCCTTGTGGTTGAATAACCATTTGAGGGCTGTATGGTCTGTGATCAGGGTGAACCTTTTTCCAATAAGATAATGCTTGAACAGAGTGACTGTCCATATGACTGCAAGGTATTCCAGTTTGGTGCTACCATAGTTCATCTGCTGCTGATTGGTAGCTCTGCTTGCATAAGCTATCACATGGTGCTGTTGGTTGGGTCCTTCTTGGGCTAGAACTGCTCCTAGGCCATTTTTGGAAGCATCTATATACAAGATGAATGGCTTCTGTAGATTGGGGCGTACAAGGATTGGTGCTGTAGTCATGCAGTTCTTGAGTTTTTTAAAGGCTTTTTCTTGTGATTCTGTCCATTTGAATAGCACTCCTTTCTTGAGAAGGATTTGGATTGGGGCAGTGATTTGGGCAAAATCCTTGATAAATCTTCTGTAGTAGGATACTAGCATCAGGAATGATAGTGTTTCCTTTGGGGTCTTGGGTACTGGCCAATTGTTGATATTCTCAGTTTTCTTTGGGTCTGCATGAGTTCCTTTTTTTGAAACCATTAATCCCAGGAATTCAAGTTTCTGTTTCCCAAAGTAGCATTTCTTTGCATTCAATCTCAAGTGATTCTTGCAGGTAAGCTTGAAGAATTCCTCTAGGTAGTGCAGGTGTTCTTTGAAATTTGCTGAATAGATGTTGGAATCATCCATATATACAATCAGGCAGTAGTGTATCAGAGGAGCATAGACTGAATTCATCATCCTCTGGAAGGTGGGGGGTGCATTGCAAAGTCCAAATGGCATTCAGAGGTATTCAAACAGTTTTCCTAGAGCAAGGAAGGCTGTCTTTTGAATATCTTTGGGGTCCATAGGGATCTCATGGAATCCTGTGAAGAGGTTCATACTGCTGAAGTATCTGGCATCTTGTAACTGGTCCAAAAGGTCATCAATTCTGGGCAAAGGATAAGCATCTTTCTCAGTGACTAAATTAAGTTTCCTGTAATCCACACAAAGTCTCCATCCTCCTTTCTTTGTTACAATAAGTATAGGGCTAGCCCAAGGGCTGGTAGAGGGTTGGATGACTCCATTGTTCAAGAGTTCTTGGATGTGCTCCTTTTCAAATGTTTTCAAGTAATGGGGTATTCTATAGGGTTTCTGCCAGATGGGTGTTGCATTTCCTGTATTTATGCTGTGGTGGTATGATGGATTATATGGTAGATTACCATAATCAGTGGTGAAGATATCTTGATATTTGTTGAGAAGTTCTACTAACTGTTGTTGTTATTGAGGTGTCAATTCTTCTCCAATGTTGGTGGAAGGCTTCACTGTCTCCTGGGTCGCAGAGGGGCCTTTCCTTTCTTCTGGGACCTTTTGCCATTTCCTGATAGGTTTAGTTCATAAACTTCCCTATGAGTTCAGTTGAGAAAAGGCACCAGATGTCCTATGATGGTTCCTTTCAGCAAGATGATGGTCTCCCAACTTTGGTTGGTTGCTCGGGAGTGTACTGGGTTCATCTTGTTGGGGAATGTGTGTCCCTCTATGTCCAGATGGGGAATATCTTCCTTGGGTTCAAAGAAAAGGTTTCTGGGGTCGGGTGGTGCAAAGATTTCGAAGGTTGTTTGTTCTCCAGGCTCCAGGATAAGATTCTTGTGCAGTCTGACTGGTTGCCAGTACACTTGCTGGGGAATGTTTCTCTTGAGGTGGTTGACTTGAAGGTGGTGTACTTCCTTCCTGTCTGAACTTCCAAATCCCTTAGCTTGTCTTGTTCCTTCAGTTAGTTCAGAGACTTCTTGTAACTGTGGGGTCTTGACCTTCATGAAGACTGCTTGGGCAATCTTCTGTCCTCTAATTATTTGGTGCCATTCTGCACTGCTGTTGTGTAGGATGACCTTGATTTCGCCTGTATATCCTGGGTCAATGGTTCCTCCTTCCACAGTTATTCCTTGTCTGACAAGTCTGGACCTTGAGGTCAGTTGGATGTAAGCTCCTTGGGGTGGCTGCATGGCTAATCCAGTTCTGATCATAAAGGTTTTTCCAGGCTTGATAGATTTGTCCTCCAGGCTGTGAAGATTATATCCTATATCCTCTGGATGGGCTTTGGTTGGGGGTTTGGCCTTGGGGTAGAGCAGGGCATACTAGGCAATATCCTTGCTGAGTTCAGGTTTCCTAAGGCTGAGGCTCCACTAGCAGAGAGCCTCCAAGCTCTAAGGTTGAGGTGTGGCCATCTGGCTCCAGTAGAGGGATCTCAGAGATAGTTGATTCCCCTTCTTCCTGTAGGGTCGAGGGCTTCCATGAAGTTGGTGGCATCTTCTGCCCATCCTTGGCAGGTTGCATATCTGATGAGAGCTAGGATGTCTTTACCTAAATAATAGATCTTAAGGGTCCTTCTTTCTAGCTTTTTGGTCTGACTTTTTCAGATCTGGCTTTTCGGATCTGACTTCAGTTATCTCTTCTCTTCAAGGTGTGGACTGCAACATTATGACTGAGATGGATCTTCTGATGCCTGCAGTCTTGGCAGTCTGGGTGTTTTCCATGGTTGCAATATCCCATTGCTCAGAAATAATGTTCCCAGTTATTGATTTCTTGTTGTCTTGGGAAATGGTACCCATCTTGGTCATAGGTGGGTGGAAGAGTAGACAAAGGATATATCTCTGTCTGGGTGAAGAAGTCTTGTCCCCTGAATCAGCTTTGCAACTTGGTAGTAATTTCTTGGAAAGTAGTTGACTGTGCAAGTGTGTTCAGGGGTTCTGGTCTCTGAGGTCTCTGTCTTTTCTGTTGGTCTAGTAAATGGCACTGATAGTAGTAGTCTTAGGGAGAGTGGAATACCATTTGGTATGGACATCTTTCTAGCTGAAAAGCCTTTTCTTGGTGAGTTTCTTTCTTGGGGATAATGGTGATTGTACTGGGTCCTTCTTCTGTATTCCAAGGGTCATCATCTTCAGGAGGTGTCCAATGAGAATCATCCCAAGGAATGAGTTCAGGGACTTCTTCTTGTTCAGGTGCTTCTTGTTCAGGGACTTCTTGGTCAGAAGTTTCTTCTTCCTCAGATGATTCTTGACCCCAAATTGCTTGTACTTCTGCAGCTTCAGTTGCAGGTGTTTCTGGAATATGTCTGCATTTCTTCTTCTTCCTTCTATATTCTGGGCAGGCTGTGCCAGGCGATTTCCTTGTTCCCATGATCTTGGAGGAGTGCTCAGGACACTTATGTCTCTTGAGACAGGTAGGGCATCCTTTGGCTTCTCCTGCAATGGCTCCAATAGTGATGGGGATGGTGTTTTCAGTCCACACATTGTCTTCTGGTCTATCATCCACCAGATTAATTCGGGAATTGAGTCTGGGATCATTTCCATCTTCAGATTCTTCTTCCTCTTCTATAGTAGACTCCTCACTGCTGGTATATTCTTCCTGAATAGTGACCTTTTTCTTCTTCTTCGATTGCTCATAGCTGGTCACCTTAACTCTGTACTTCTTGCCTCAGTAGTCAAACTTGAGTACTTATTGGCCAATATCAACAACTGCATTCATTTCCTTCATCCAGTTGGTGCCAAAAATCATATCATAGGTGACAGCTTCAGTGACAACAGCTTTGGGGATAAAGAACTGAATGTGTTCAAGGGAGATGGTGATATTTCATACTTCTCCAAGGGGCTGAGTTTGGGCTCTATCTGCTACTATGATACTGAGATTGGATGGTCCATCAATGGGCTATTGGAGGGTGTCTAGGAATCATTTGGCAATGACACAGACAGCTGCTCCTGTGTCTATGAGGATCTTTGCTTTTTGTCCTCCAATGTCTCCATATAGGTAGGTGCTGACATGTCTTTCAGCTGTCTGAACAGGGATGGGAACTGGTTCTTGCTGTGGGATTGGGACTCAGCTAGTGCTAGATCTGGTGGTTCTCAGTAATTTGTTTTGGACTCCAGCTGGTGTCAATTGCAAGAACTGCAGGAGGAGAACTTCCATTTTGGTCTCTTGGATCTTCTGCCAGACTTCATTGTAGATGTCTCTAGGCATGGTCTTTGGGGTGTACTTTTTCTTGGGCTTTGGGGCAACAGGTTCCTGTTCTTCTTGTTCCATTTCTTCATCCTCTGATGGCAACTCATTTGTCTTGGGAACAAAAGGTGAGGGGGTTTGGGAAGGTAATTCTACCTGTTCCTCTTCATGTTCTTTGTCTTCTTCCTGAATGATTCTTCTGCTGATATTTCTGGATGGCCTTCCCACAGGTCTCTTCCTTTACTCTGCTGGGTAAACTGTTTTTCGAGAGGTGACCTTGGTAGGGTACAAGTCTAGGTCACTATAGTCTTCACTATTGCTTGCTTCCTCGAAATCTTCCACAGGATGGGCTTCAGTCTTCTTGTACTGAGTGTCATTCCTTCAGTTTAGTGGTTCTGAGTCTCTTTGATTACTTCTTTTGTTGTTACATTCAGTGGCATAGTGTCCAAATTGTCTGCAGTGGAAGCATTGGACTTGGGCTCTGTCTTGGACAGGGTATCTTTTCTCTTCTTGCTGATAACTTCTGTTATCTCTGGGTGGATAGCCTTGGCTCCTCTGTGGTGGGTATCCTCTATTGTCTTGGTAGCTCCAGTTTTTGTATATAGTGAGTTTTTCAATCTGTCTAACCAATTGGTCCAACTTGGAGCCAAGGTTTTGGATTTCACTTTTGTCCTTCTTTTCTTCCTTGGCTGGCCTTCTTTCTTTGGATCTTTCTTGTCCTTGAAGGAGTCCTTGTAGGGCTTTGACCAGAATGTCTTCTTTCTCTTCTTTCCTGTCATGATCACTCTAGGTACTTCCTTGTCTGACATTAAAGAATTCTTGGACTGTATCTACTTGCTCTTCAGACCTTCTGATGCCTAGGGTGCAGATATGCTGGACAATGTTTGGGGGAATTCCATTCATAAAGGTCATTGGATCTATGATGTTCTGGTTGGTGGCATTGAACCCGGCAGCATGCATTCTCTTCTGGATTCTTGTAAAGAAGGCTCTGGGTGATTCTCCAAGATTCATCTTCATCCCCATGATGGATTCTTGAGCCTTGTGGCAGGTTTCATTTCCTGCATACTTTTCAATGAGCCAGTGGACCATGGCCTCATATTCTAGCTCATAAGACATTGCTGCTTGTATCTGTCTTACCAGTTCTGAATCTGGGTTGTTTGCTGTTTGGTGGAAAATTCCTCAGGCTGGTTCCCTGAGCTGAGCCTCATAGATGGTGATTTTTCTTTCATCTGAGAGATTCCTCAAGGCTGCGATTCCTTCAATTCCATTAAGGAATTCTCTGGGGTCTTCCTCTGGGTATCCTGCAAAGGTTGTGGCCATTTTGTTGTCACTTTCTTCTGATTCTGGTTCGGGTTCAGATTCTGATTCTGATTCTGATTCACTTTCTGAACTGTCACTGGAGATGTGGGTGCTTGGGTATCTTGAGGATGGTGTTCTGGACCTTGAACGAAGTGGAATGAGCCTAGGTATTCTTGTAGGAGCTGCTTCCAATTCTGCAAGGGGTTGTGGTAAAGGTTCTATTGGTGAGATTGGTGGGACTGATATGGGGCGTCTGGCAGTAAAGTCTCGGGTTCATGTGATAAGGTCTTCTAGTTCTTGTGCAAGTTCCTTGAAATTTCTAGCAGGGCTGTCTGTATTGTCTGGTTGATCTGGTTGGAGATTTCGGGCTGTACTGCCTTCTGGTTGGGAACCTTCTGATGCTGGGTAGTTGGCAAGTCTTGATGTAATTACTTCTCTTCCTGTCCAAATGCTGGTGATAACAGGTTCCCCTGTAGTGGCAGAGGTTGGTGTTGTATCAAATGTATCCAGTTTGACTGTGGGTTCTTGTGAGCTGAAAAGTCACGTCAATTTTGAAATCTTCCCAGTTGAGCCCCCAAATGTAATGTGCCGGCTCAATGGAGGCAAATTACAAGGTTGGGGATTGATGTAGTTTGGCTTGAGCCCCCAGTTACTTTGTTAAAAGCAACAAAATGTTCTTGGTGTTTAGTGGTATAATAGTCAAGATCTGGATACTGTGCGAGTGGTTTCCTTTTTGGGACAGGTTCTTGGGTGTAGCAGCGATTTGTGTGTGTGTGAATGGGTTTCCTTCTTGAGTCAACTGGGAATTGGTAGAATTTCGTGTATAGCGCGACGATCTCCAAAAGTATGCGATTTCTGCGTGATGATCTCTGTGTAGCGCGACGATCTCCAAAAGTATGCAATTTCTGCATGACAATCTCTGTGTAGCGTGAGCGGATTCCTTATGCGGGACGTTCTGATGATTTGGCAGATAACTCGATTTAGGCATGGCTTCCCTGAAACGGCGGCTTACTGGGAATTATACTGGCGGCGGGTTCTTCTCGGGCTCACTGGGAACAGACAAACAACTTGGCGGCGGATAACTCAGATAGCTCAGATAACTCGGATAACTAGGATGTCGCGGATTCTTCCTGAATCAGTGGACTTCTGGGAATAATAACTCAGGTGGCGCAGATAACTCAAACAACTCGGATGTCGCGGATTCTTCCTGAATCGGCGGCTCTCTGGGAATGCGGGTAACTGGGATTCTTCAGGCTTATCTGGCAAGCGAACCCAAAAACGTAGCGGACTTTTCTTGAAGACGGCGGCTTCAACTGGGAATGCAGTGAATAACTTGGAAACGGCGGCGAAGTCCTTCCTTGAACTTGGCGGCAAAATCAGCTTTGTATTGGAAAGTGGACCGGAGTGGAAGAGAAGAGAACCAAGCTCACAACTTCTTGGCAGTGGCTCATTAGCAGGCATATCTCCTAAGTGTTGCAATCCTTCCTGGATCAAGTGGCTTTTGGCAGGCATTTCTCCTAAGTGTACCAGACAATTGACTTTTGCTTTGGTTTGTATTCAACTTTTGGACTGAGGTTTATTCACTCTTGTCTCTGGGGTAATTTATACAAGTTGGTTGCTATCTGGTTGCTATGTGGCTAACTATAGATTTGTTACTTATGGCAGGTTGTGCAGGTCCTGTACAGGTGTGTAGGTCCTGTACAGGTGTGCAGGTCCTGTACAGATATACCTTATCTGGTAGTCCAGCTATTTATACAGCTTCTGCAGCAATGGTTGCTGGTTACTATGCTGTGTGTTCACGTCATCTGGCTAATTGTTCACGTCATCTAGCTAAGGTATAATTTGGGCGGTACGTCTTGGTTTGTCACAATAGATGGCAGCTAGAGCGTCCCGTTTTAACTACAGTCACGATAGTGTCGCAAAACCTGAAATCATAATCCAAAAGAAAAAGACCCATAACCATGCGAGTCGGAATCAGTGCAAAAAATTTTGGGCGCTCCCAGAATTCGGAATTGTAACTCGCCAAACAACTCTGGGATAGCTTAATCACATTATTTGTTCTTGGGACCTCAATAATCCTTTAACTTCATATATCTTTATTGCATTTTGTTGCATTTACCCGACACAACCTCACCTCTTTGCCACATCGGACTGACCCCGACACACACGACCGCCCGGCCTCGCCGACCACACTTACATACCTTATCATTTCATTGGGGAACGAAGTGTCGAAGGCGATAGCGACGACTGTGAGCACTGGGACGATTATGCCGTTGTGTTGGAAGGACAGACGGGTTGTGGGAGGTTCGACCACTGCGCATGCTTTTTCGCCGACCACCCGCTTATCCCGTCGACTAAGCCACTGACGATGAGTTTTTCTTGCGCGAGCATGACGGTATGGAGATATGTTTTTGTTGAATGGGTTCCGGGACTATGACGGCGCCGGACCGCGTTTCTTCTCGTTTCCTCTCCACCTCCCTCCCTCTCGCTACGCAACAATGGCATCATCTGTGTGGTTTCTGTCATCGCCGTGTCCTCACGCTCCTGCTGAGCCTGCGGCGGCATCGGAGAACGAGGTATGATCCTGCTCCTCGCCTCCCTGGCAATCAAGAGACGGCGAGTTTTGGCGCTGCTAGTGGACGTCTGGCTTTATTCTGTGTTAAAAGTTAATTCCATCCGCGTTTTCTGCCTTCTGTCATAATCTGTTCATCCCATCGTTTTCGCCGACACCATCAACACCTTGCATTCAGGGCCCTCGACGCTCAATGCTGCTGCAACGTGACACGCTGTCACCATAACCTTGCCGTCGTCAATAAAATGAAACTCAACGAAATGTCTGGTCTCGTTCGCGTTGTTAGTTTTCGTGGTGATCGAACATCTGCCAGATATAACAGATATCTTGAGTAGTAAATTTTGATTAATAAAAATACTCTCAAAACTTAATTGAGGGATAATAATTATTCTTTATAATAATTTGTAATAGTAACTTTGATAATTAATTCTTATAACAGCTTATTCCTCAAACTAACTAAAGTATTTCAGCTATTAACTTAATAATATCTCACAGAGTATATTGTATTCAATACTGATAGTTTATAAAAAATAAAGTATATAAGCCAAAATAATAAATTAATAGTAAAAAATATACAGATAAAATAATAAAGAGAGTAGTAAATTAATCAATTTTAGTTATTTTTAATTAGTTTAAAAGTGAGAAATTTATCTTAATATAAATTATCAACTAATAGATACTAAGTTATAATTTAGATATATTACAACTTAGAAAGTATATTAAAATTCATATCTCTTTTAACTTTTATAGTCATTTATATATAAGATGAGGCTAAAATATATAAAGAGATATATCTGAATATCTTTTATTATATTTCTGGTTCTTTTATTAAACTATTTTGATCAGATATTTATTTACTTATAATTCTGAGATTATTTATACAAGTTTGCAATAATCTATAATAGCTAAGTATGTGGCTAATTTTATATTTTCAGTTTTGCTAAAATATGGCTAATTTTAGATATTGCTGAGATATTTTCCAGAGACTAAGCATAAGGTTAGCAATAATGAGAAAATTAAGTTATAGTTTGAAGGAGGTACATGTATCAATTCCTGTGACTTCTGCAGAAAATACTGAGATATTTGAAACTAAGTTGCAGAAAGTTCCCAAATGTAGCTAAGAAATAAGAAAGTACTGAAGTATATAACTAAGTTATTGTTTCAATTTCACACTATTTGTCATGCTATTTATAAACTCTAAATGTATGTATGAACTTCTTTTTATTTCTGTATCCTCCTGCATCCCTTTTTCTTGGCTTGTTATATGTCTCTGAGGACTTTTCTCGATGATATAAACCTTGGGATAAAAAATTCGTTGTCTTGGTGTTGGCTCTTCTCACAGTGAGTCAAGAGCAGTCTCATGACTTCGACGTGCCCATATTCCGCAGCGAGATGGAGTGGCGTTCGTCCATTATTGTTTTCGGCGCTGGTGTCTACATAGAACTGGAGCAAAAGCAGCCTCGCAAATTCAACATGTCCTTTCCGCGCAGCGAGGTGGAGCAGTGTCTGACCGCTGATGCTCTTGATGCCAGGGTCCGCCATGAAGTCGACAACGAGATGCCTCGCAAGTTCGACATGGTCTTCCAGCACAGTCGGTTCGCGCCGCGTAGATCCGTCAACAGATTTCTCAACGAGGTGGAATGGCGTCTGCGCGATATTTCCATTGGTACTGGCTTCCTCGATCTCGACCACAAGCAACATGGCGCATTCGTAATGCCCTCGCAGCGAAGTGGAGCGGCGTCAATCCGTTTTTGTCCTTTATGTTGACATCTGCTCCAAATTCAGCTACTAGCAGTTTCGTAAATTTGATATGCCCATTCCGCGCAGAAAAGTGGAGAGGTGTCCTTCCGTTGTTGTCCTTACTGTTGACATCTGCTCCAAATTCGCTCATGAGCAACCTCCCAAATTCAACATGCCCATTCCGCGCAGCGAGGTGGAGGGGCGTCTGCCCACCGATGTCCGTAACGCTGACATCCACCCCGCACTCCATCAGAAGCAGCCTCGCAAATTCGACATGCCCATTCCGCACAGCGAAGTGGAAGGGCGTCTGATTATTGTTGTCCTTGACGTCGGCATTTTCTTTGAATTGGACCGCGAACTGCCTCGCAAATTCAACAAATCCATTCGCTGCAGCGTTATGGAGTGGTGTTCGTCCGCGTTAGTCTTTGACGCTGGCATCCGCCCCGCAGGCGATCACGAGTAGCTTTGCAAGTTCGAAATTATCTTTCTTCATAGCGAGGTGGAAGGGTGTCTGTTCTTCGTTATCTTTTATGCTGGCGTCTGCCCCGATCTCGACTGCGAGCATCGTCATGACTTTTATATCCTCTGCCTGCGCAGCCAGGTGAATGGGTGTCTGTCCGTTGTTGTCCTTAGCGCTAGGATCTGACCCAAACTCAACGATGAGCAGCCTTATGACTTCGATATTCTCTTTATTCACTGCCAGGTGGAGGGGCGTCTGTCCTTCATTGTCCTTGGCGTTAACGTCCACTCCAAACTCGGACTTGAGTAACCTCATGATTTCGATATCTTCTTCCATCACAGCCAGATGGAGAGGCGTCTGTCCGTCGTTGTTCTTGGCGTTGACGTCCACCCCAATTTCAGGTATAAGCATCCTTATGACTTTGACATTCCTTTTAGTCACCGCCAGGTGGAGGGGCGTCTGTCCGTTGTTGTTCTCGGCATTGACGTCCACCTCAAATCCGGAAAGAATCCTCACGATTTCGATGTGCCCTTTTAGCGTAGCAAGGTGGAGGGGTGTGCATCCGTCAGCATCCATGGCGTTGGCATCTACTCCAAACTCAGCCACAAGCATCTCCAATACTTCAACATGCGCTTCTCGTACAGCGATATGAAGGGGTGTCTGTCCATTGTCGTCTTTGACATTGGTGTCCGCCTTAAACTCGACAATGAGCAGCCTCGCAAATTCGACGTGCCCATTCCGCACAGCGAGGTGGAAAGGTGTCTGTCCGTTGTTGTCCTGAACGCTAGGATCCGCCCCGAACACAACGACGAGTAGTTTCACGACTTCGATGTCCTCTCTATTCACTGCCAGGTGGAGGGGCGTCTGTCCTTCGTTGTCCTTGGCATTGAAGTCCACCCCAAATTCGGACATAAGTAACCTCATGACTTCGATATCTCCTTCCATCACTGCCATATGGAGAGGCGTCTGCCCGTCGTTGTTCTTGGTGTTGACGCCGATGTCCACCCCAAATTCGGGTATAAGCATCTCTATGACTTCGACATTCTTTTTCGTCACCGCCAGGTGGAGGGGCGTCTGTCCGTCGTTGTTTTTCGCATTGACGTTTACCTCAAACTCGAACATAAGCAACCCCATGATTTCGATGTGCCCTTTTAACGTAGCAAGGTGGAGTAGTGTACATCCATCAGAATCCATGGTGTTGGTATCTACTCCAAACTCAGTCACGAACATCTTCAATACGTCAACACGCGCTTCTCGTACAGCGATTTGGAGGGGCGTCTGTCCATTGCCGTCTTTGACATTGGTGTCCGCCTTGAATTCAAGAATGAGTAGCCTCGCAAATTCGGCGTGCCCATTCCGCACAGCGAGGTGTATAGGCATCTGTCCGTTCTTGTCCTTATCGCTGGCAATCGTTTGAAATTGGACAACATGCTGCCTCGCAAACTTATCAAGCCCATTCTGCGCAGCGTGGTGGAGTGGTGTCTGTCCATTGATGTCCTTCACCCTAGCATCTGCCCCGCACTCGATCAGGAGCAGACTCGCAAATTCAACATGCCCATTCCGTACAGCGAGATGGAGGGGTGTCTGGCCGTTGTTGTCCTTGACGCCCGCAATTTCTTTGAACTGTGTCGCAAATTGCCATGCAAATACAACAAGCCCATACTGAGCAGCCTTGTGGAGCGGTGTCTGTCCACCGATGTCCTTGGCGCTGACATCCGCCCCGTACTCGATTACGAGCAGCGTCATGACTTCGACATCCTCTGCCTGCGCAGCCAGGTGGATGGGCGTCTGTCCTTTGCTGTCCTTGGCGTTGACGTCCACCTCAAACTCGGACATAAGCAACTTCATGACTTCGATATCTTCTTCCATCACCGCCAGATGGAGGGGCGTCTGTCCTTCTTTGTTCTCGGCGTTGACGTCCACCCCAAATTCGGGCATGAGCATCCTTATGACTTTGACATTCCTTTTCGTCACCGCCAGGTGGAGGGCCGTCTGTCCGTCGTTGTTTTTGGCATTGACGTTCACCTCAAACTCGGACATAAGCAACCCCATGACTTCGATGTGCCCTTCTCTCGTAGCAAGATGGAGCGGCGTGCATCCGCTAGCGTCCATGGTGTTGGCATCTACTCCAAAGTCAGCCACGAGCATCCGAAATACTTCAACATGTGCTTCCCGCACGGCAACATGGAGGGGCGTCTGTCCATTGTCGTCTTCGGCATTGGTTTCCGCCTTGAACTCGACAATGAGCAGCCTCGCAAATTGGACGTGGCCATACTGCGCCGCAAAGTGGAGCGGCACCTGTCCGTTCTTAGCTTTGGCATTGGCGTCGGCACTGAACTCTGTGATAAGTAACCTGGCAACTTCGATCTGTCCGTCCATCGCAGCGAAGTGGAGCGGGGTCCGTCTCTCGTCGTCCGCAGCGTTGGCATCCGCACCATAATTGATCACTAGCAGCTTTATCACCTGAATGTACTCGTCTTGTAGGATATAATGCAGTGGTGTCTGGCCATTGTTGTTCTTGGCATTGACGCCTGCCTTGAACTTAGTCATGGGAAACATCATGAAATGAACGTGACCACTCTCTGCTGCAATATGAAGTGGTGTGAGGCCAAACTAGGTCTTGATGTTTGTGTCCGCACCAAACGTATTTGCAAGTAAAATTGCCATTGCTATTTGTCCGTTGTTGGCAGCCAAATGAAACGGCGACATGTCCTGCTTTGTTTTGGCGTTCACATCTGCCCCATGGTCGCTTATAAGTAATTCCGCTATATCAATATGTTGGTGTGCCGCAGCTATGTGAAGTGGTGTTAAACCGTCCTTGTCCTCGGAATTCGCGTTTGCATGGAGGTCGCTTGCAAGTAACCTTACCATCTCGATGTGACCTTTTTCTGCAGCACAGTGAAGTGATGTCCGGCCGTCGTTGGCCCGAGCATTCACCCACGCACCAAACTTAGCCACAAGCCACTTTGCCACTTCGACTTGGCCTTTTCGTGCGATATAGTGCAGCAGCGTCTGACCATCATTTGTCTCAGCGTTTCCCTCCTCTGGCAGCAAGCTCAAGAGCAACTTGACAATTTCGACGTGCCCGTTTTCTGCTGCCAGCAGAAGTGGTGTCCGACCAAATTTGGTTTTGTTGTTCAAACCAGCTCCTAACTTGCGAAGTACCTCTACCACTTCGATATGCCCATTTTCTGCTGCCTTATGGAGCGGTGTTCGTCCGTTCCCAGTCTCAGCATTTACGTTCGCAGTATTGATTGCAAGTAATTCTACCATGTCGATGTGTCCATTCGCTGCTGCCCCATGAAGCGGCGTCAGACCGTCCTCGGTCTTGGCGTTCACGTCTGCGCCGAGATTGCTTGCAAGTAATCTCACCATTTCTACATCCCCTCTCCCCGCAGCTGTGTGGATCGGTGTCCGGCCATCATTGTTCTTGGCATTCACATCCGCATGGAATTCTGCAAGTACCTTCACCGCCTCGGTATGCTTGTTCTCTGTGGCCCGATGAAGCGGCGTTTGGCCATCATTATCCTTTGTGTTCGGGTCGGCCTTGATATCACCCAAGAGCAATCTCATGACCTCGATATGGCCGCGTTCTGCAGCCCAGTGCAGTGGCTTCTGGCCATTTCTATCTCCCATATCTACAAACCGTTTATAATCCATCGAACGATTTCGAATGTTATTAACGTCGTTTTGGAGAACTGCATGGTGAAGGGGCGTTATGTCGTTCCGGATGTCACCATGAAATTGAAGAAGCTTTTGTGCTTCTGAGAGTCTGGGCTGTGCAGAACCCTCGGATTGACATAGCCAGTGAAATGCAGCATCATCGTCCATTGTTACTCCAATTCCGTATTGGTAACGGCGAGCCAATTCTCTTTGAGCCACATAATCACCGGCCTCGGCAGCGTCCAAGTACAACCATGTAACATGCTCTTCCATGTTGAGCTTGAGATAGATATACACCAGATTGTATAACGATTCAATGGTGTTCTTGTGACTTTGGCCGAGTACCTTCCGGCAGATTGCTAGTGCCCGTCTGCCATGTGGATTGGCGGCCTCGAAGTTTTGCTGGCTCGTATAGAGATATGACAAGTTGCTGAGAGCAGTCGCTGTATCAGAATGCTCAGGACCGTTTATAATCTCCGAGCTCGCAACAGCCAGCTCGGCAAAATCTTTAGCACTTTCGAAAAGAGCTTGTCTTGTGAGATAAATGACCGTTGGCGACAGCAAAGACGGAAGCTCATTTGAGATATCACGCCGCTCGTTCCCACATTGCCTGAACTGCAAGACCACTCGTTGGATGTGCGGCACATAGACTTCCATAATATTTCTAAATTGTTCATAGGTGTCATGTTCCGAATTAGAAGGCATTTCGCGACTCAAGCCAGAAATGAGTCGCATACACCATTGAAACTTTTCGGTATCGTTGATTTCGAGGCGTACAATGTTCTGGACGAGCCGATGAATTGAGATCTTTTCTCTGTAGACATCGTTAGAGCTCCGCTCCGCTGTAGTTGCGGAGGTGCGACGAACAAGGGAAGACGAACACAATAAACTTAGTGCCTTCTCAAGAGATCGAGGTTGGAGATTGGTGAAAGTAGGTGGGAGAATACGCTCCGAATGGGCTCTAAAAAGTCGGAGAGGGATATTATCCGGGTGAAGAAATGCGCAGGCGTTGAGGAAGTTGGCGGCTAAAGGGTTTTGCTCCTTGACGCGGGTGAAGGACAGGTCCCAAACAGTCCATACAGTATGTGCGTAGTTGTTGCCAGTCGCTTTAATTAGTTCTTCCATATGCAGATACTCCTTTTGGTTGGTTTTGAAATTGGTAAGGAATTCGTCTGGAGTCAAATCGTCTCTCTCCATGCACGCACCAGCCAAGTCGATTGCGAGGGGTAAATAACCTAATTCCTCAATGATCTGTTGTGCAACGGGATCGGTGGTGCATGTTGAGGTGGGATTGTTATTTCGGAGTAAAAGTTTCAGTGCACTTTCCATATCTATTATCATTTCATCTAAACGGATCTCTGCCGTTTTGTGGTCAGCAACAGCATCGCGAGTCGTCAATATGATATCACCGTCGCCTTTGTTTGGATAAGATTTGCGCATGAGAGTGTATACACTCTCGTCATCCGCATTGTCGAACACCATGAGCCAACGCCTCCTTGCGTTGTGGAACCACTGTTTAATAATACTGATGCGTACTGTCAGGTTGTCGTTAACGTTGATAGAGAGATTGAGTAGCTTGGCCACCTTCAGAAAGCTGGAATTCAACGATTCCTCCGAATCGGCCATCATCCAGAAGACATATTGATATTTGTCAGGATAATTCCGGAAACAGTATTCGAGAGCGATTTGGGTCTTGCCCATTCCACCGAGGCCGATTAGAGCTACCCGCCCAAGGCTGCAGTCTTTCCTATTACCATTCAGAAAATGTTGTAGTTTCTCAAAAACATCGTCTCGTCCTACGAATCGGTCGTTTCGCGTTTCGAGTACGTCGAAAATTGGCAGTGGTGATTGAGACCGGCCAAGACGTGGATGGTTGTAGACAGGTGCTTGATTGAACCAAGATATATTGTTATTGTCATCTGTCCTATGTTATGAACAAATGTATCAAAATAAATTCTCACCAAAATTGATAGTAGTATTGTGTGTGTCGTGTATTTCACATTGGATTCCAGCAATGACAGTGGCACCGTTGTCTGCCGTGATATCGCCTTCAAAGCTAGCATTAGCCATGGTTTGAAGAGATAAAATAAAAGGCGCAGCGTGTCGTGCAACATTGTTCCATGGACACAAATTTCGCCACGGCAGAAATAGATCACCCGAGAGATATATCTAATTATAGTTAGAAAGTGGCTTATATAATGTTTCGTGACGCAGCCATATTATATATAGAATTGCTCTCGTGACTTGCTTACTCTCAAATATGAAAGTCTGCGATGATTATCCAAAAGGATACCGTTATATCAAAGAACGGAATCATTTCCGGAGTTTGAAAGCGTTGCAGACGGTGAGTTGAACAAAGATCATCTCGCCGTGACCCACTTCCAGATTTCCCAATTAACCTAACAATGTACAGGAGGCGCTCCTCGCCAGAGACAACGATGGACAGATGCCCCTTCACCTTGCTGCGCAGAACGGGCACGTCGACGCCGTGAAGATGCTCGTAGCCGAGTTCAAGGCCTCCGTCGACGCCAAGACATACTATGAACAGACGCTGCTTCACCTCGCTGCGCAGAACGGGCACGTCGACGCCGTGAAGATGCTCGTAGCCGAGTTCAAGGCCTCCGTCGACGCCAAGGAATACGATGGACGGACGCCGCTTCACCTCGCTGCACAGAACGGGCACGTCAACGCCGTGAAGATGCTCGTAGCAGAATTCAAGGCTTCCGTCGACGCCAAGGAAAACGATGGACGGACGCCGCTTCACCTGGCTGCACAGAGCGGGCACGTCAACGCCGTGAAGATGCTCGTAGCAGAATTCAAGGCTTCCGTCGACGCCAAGGAAAACGATGGACGGACGCCGCTTCACCTCGCTGCACAGAACGGGCACGTCAACGCCTTGAAGATGCTCGTAGCAGAGTTCAAGGCCTCCGTCGACGCCACGAAATGCGATGGGCAGACGCCGCTTCACCTCGCTGCGCAGAACGGGCACGTCGACGCCGTTAAGATGCTCGTAGCCGAGTTCAAGGCCTCCGTCGACGCCAAGGACAACGATGGATGGACGCCGCTGCACTGTGCTGCAAGGGAGGGGCACATCGAGGTTGTAAGGGTTCTCGTGGCAGAGTTCAAGGTTCACATCAACGCCAAAGACAAGTACGGAAGGACACCACTACATTATGCCGCAAAGGACAAGCACGTCGAAGTCGTAAGGGTGCTCGTGGCAGAGTCCAAGGCCCACATTAACGCCAAGGATAACGGCGAAATGACGCCGTTGCACCATGCCGCATTGGAAGGGCACCTCGCAGTCGTAAGGATAATCGCGGCCGAGTCCAAGGCCCATATCGACGCCAAAGATAAGTACGGATGGACGCCACTGCACTGTGCTACAAGTGAAGGGCACATCGAGGTCGTAAAGGCTCTTGCGGCCGAGTTCAATGCCCATATCAACGCCAAAGACAACCATGGAAGGACGCCGCTGCACTATGCTGCAAGTGAAGGGTACATCGAAGTCGTACGGATACTCGTGATCGACTTCAAGGCCGACATCAACACCGAGGACAACGACGGATGGACTACGTTGCACAATGCAGCAAGGAAAGGGCACGTGGCAGTTGTAAGAGTGCTCGCGGCGGAGTTCAAGGCCCACATCAACGCCAAAGATAAGTACGGATGGACGCCGTTGCACCGTGCCGCAAAGGACGGGCACGTCGAGGTCGTGAGGATGCTCGTCGCCAAGTCTATAGTCTCCGTCAATGCCAAAAACAACTGTGGAAGAACGCCGCTGCACTATGCCGCAATTGAAGGGTACATCGGAGTGCTCAGGAGCCACCTTATCGCCAAGGATAACGACCTTTGGACGCCGCCGCACCACGTTGCGGGTGATGGGAATGTCGAGTTCGTGGCCGAGTTCGAAGCGGACGTCAATGCCAAGGAAAACGATGGGTGTACGCCGCTTCACCTTGCTGCGCAGAACGGCCACGTCGATGTCGTGAGGTTGCTTCTGACCGAATTCGGGGCGGACGCTAACATCAAGAACAACAATGGGTGGATGCCGCTGCACTGTGCTGAGAAGAACGGACACAGTGAGGCCGTGAGGTTGCTCCAAGCCGATTTTGACGCCAAGGATGACGCTGCCACACTATGCTGCGCAGAACGGGTATATACGTCTAGGCCGTGAGGTTGTTCGTGACCGACTAAGTATCGTATGATTCCGCACCGTTTCAGATTTGGTTTCTGCTGTTCTGAAAGCAATGATGTACTCTTTATTTGTAAATTTATATCTCATATCTTAGAGATGCATTGCATGAAATTTGTACGTTTAAAACATATGTTTTAGCCATTTGTGAGACATTGCTGTGCAATAAAACCCTTCTCTGAATCCCGTAGATTCCCTTAGCCCAGAAAGCTGGCACATGTTAAAA